>JBCJKH010060593.1:20910-42179 GCA_039877255.1 Loriculus beryllinus | reverse complement strand
AAATAGGTAAAAGCAATGCTTCTGGGTGGGCTTAGACAGAACTGATTATTTACCTGCTGCATCTTGTTGCTCCCTGAGTTAATCTTGTCTGAGTCTTACCCTTAAGGTGTCAAGCTCTGGCTGTGTATGAATCCAGTGGAGAAGTCAGTTTTTCTGGGGCTCTCAGTAACACAGATTGTCTGAACTGGTGTTTAAGGAGATGGTCCTGGTGAGTGAGTCATTTGGCTGCACACAGAGCTGCTGCATTGTCCAGTGCACAGCACATGCGTATCAGAAGTACTTGCCTTGCAGAGTGTTTACTGGAATCAGCACTAGGAACCAAGGGCATGTACATAAAGGCATGTCAGATAAGGCAGTACCTGCTGGTTGAAGGCTGTTTGCTTTCAGGATCTTTCAACTCTTCCAGTGCTTTCTACAGAGATTCAATGTCCAAATGCATTGGAGGCTGGTCTTTCCTGCTGTATCTTATTTGGGACTTCTTTGGTATTACCATATCTCAACGATTTATCATGAATCTCATAATGTTGGTTGTTTCATCTTTCAGTTTTGAGGTCTGTGTCATATCACAAGTACATGGATTGGATTTTACTTTATTTTATTTTATTTTATTTTATTTTATTTTATTTTATTTTATTTTATTTTATTTTATTTTATTCAGGTGTATTTTTATTTTTTAAGAGGCAGTTGCTAGAAATTTGAGAATTTGGCAACTTTCCTAACAACTGAAGTCTTAACAGCAAATGAAAAGGACAGTTGAATACATATATGTAAAAAACTCCTGATTTTCAGTCAAACCTCATGATTTTAAAGATGGAAATTTATGTCCATGATGCATCATACCTGCATCACATCTACAAGTGGATGTGGAAAACAACTCCTAAAGGGCTTTTACCTTTAAGTATCATCATATCAAAAGGTCTTTTTTCTACATACATTTTAGATTATTGCTGACTGCTGTTTTTCCTCTTTCTCCCTGTTCTCTAATAAGGTGGCCTTTCTGTTTTGGAAAAAGAAGAGATGCATTTGTAATCCTCATCTCAGTGGTCCAGGGAGACCTGCAGACATAAGGTTGGACTGACTGTGAATGTTCCAGCTACAAGCATGGGTGATCTGGCCAACGCATCCCTTTGCTAAGCAGGTGGCAACACTGCTTTACTGCTGATTGGAAACCCCAGCCACTGCTTCTGCATATAGTGCTGACAGAGGAGTGAAGACCACTGCTGTTGAGCAGTGTAAGGCAGGACCAAACACAGGACAAGGCAGTGAAAGCTGTGGTGATGCCCCGTTCCCCACTGCTACAAGAACTGGTCTCATTTTTAGGAATTATTTTTCTCCCTCTTAAATCTCTCTTGACCTCCACTAGCCCACAGCTGCACTTCAGGCTGGTCTAGGTTCAGCCAGTCCTGCTGGAGCTAGCAAGACAAGCCTTCAGACATCCCAGGCCCCAGAGAGCTGGAACAAAGATGTATGAACCCTTAATGCAAGGGGATCTGTAAGGCTCAGGTGGCAGAGGATGAGATTCTAGAGCAGTTAAGCAAAGTGGAGATTCACAGGTCCCCCTGATGGGGTGCTGAGGGAACTGGCAGATGGCCTTGTGAGGCCACTTCAACAGGGAGATGCGCCTGAGAACTGAAAGAAAGCAAGCACCACATGGGCTGATGAACAGTGCAGTGGACAGAAAAATGGTTGAGCATCTGAGTCCAGAGCAGGGTGACCAGTGACACCAAGTCTGGTTGGAGGCCAGGAACCAGTGGTGAAGCCCAAGGCAAGGGGCACTGCCAGCAGATGGAGGGAGGTGGTCCTTCCCCTGGGCTATATCCTGCTCCGTAGAGCAAGGGCAACACAGCCATGCTGGAGAGAACCCCTAGGCCATAGTCCTCTCAGGGCCACTTTTTGCTGGGGTTGGAGTGTTGGTCAGTTGGAGCCAACAGTCACCTGTGATGGCAGGATGGAGCTGTGCTGTCATGGAGCGGTGCCAGGAGGAAGCAGGGTCTGTCTGAGCAGCACTGCCCTGGTACTAAGCATGGACATGCAGCTGACCCAGGGCCACAAGAGGAGCAAAAATGCCTTCTCCTCCAGGAGGAACTGGTCATTGCCAAGTTGCAGGAGGAGCCTCGGAGCCCAGTGCCCTGGGGAGCACAGCTCAGGTCCCCAGCTTGGGCAGGGCTGCCTGATGAGAGAGAATAGGCAGCATGGGGCTCAGCCAGATCTCTCCCTGTCCCTTACTGGTTCACAGAGCTCAGGAGAGAAGTCTTCCATCACTTCAAGTCCTGGAGAAGTTGCTGAGCTGCTGCCATGCCAGGAATTTCTCTCTGGCCTGGGTTGTGGCCCTAAGCAGCTGAGCAGCAGAAGCATTGTTGCTCACCTTCTTCCCCTTTTTCTTGCCCAGAGGAGGACCTTCAGCTCCAGGAGCCTTAAGAGTCTGCCGGGGGGCCAGGCAAAGGTGAGAGTGGCTGCAGCTCAGGTGGCCTTTTCTTCTGTAGGGCTACTCTCCAAGCACAGCCTGGTTCTTGTAGGCTGATGCCAAGCAAAGCCCTCCAGTGATCCTGCCTAGCCACGAAGGGAGACTGCTGCTCACCAGGTGAGTTTTGGCAAGAAAGGCAACCTCCTGCCAGCAGTTAATCTGTGTTCACTGATACTGTTTGGGAAGCCCAAGGGAGGCCAGCCATGATCTTGCTCCTCTGGGAAGATGATGAATGCCTGTCCCCAGGAGCTCCGAAGACAGGGAATTGGGCTCTTTGCCCTCAGCAAGGAGCCAGGTGTGGGGCAGTGCTCCAGCCTGCGCTGCTGGAAGGCAACTGTCCTCGTAGCTCTCCTTCAGGAGCTGCTGGCTGTCCTGCAGAAGGAAGGGCTGTCAGTGGAGGGGATATTCTGCCTAGCTGCTTGGGAAGCTGCTGTGGGCAGGGGTGCCCTGCACATGCAGGCTCTGAACTGAGGTGCAGCCATTGACTTGGAAAGCCAACCTACCATGCTGCTGCATCTCATCTTGAAGGTGACCACTTCTGACCTGCAGCTCCATGGAAGACCCCTGGCTGCCTGCCTGGAGGGTGCAAAGGCTCACATGGAAGCCTTGGCATCGCAGGACTTCCTCCAAAGTATCCCCTTCATGCTCCTTGTGAACTGGCTCTACAAGGACTGGATGGCATCCAAGCAGAAGACTACCAGGAGAAGGTGGAAGGGCTGAAAGCATAAGCTTGCCTGTTGAGAAGCAGCCTTGACCACTGGCTGAGAGCTGCTGGAAAGCTGTGCAGCATGGGCATTGGCTTTCCTGCCTTGGGCAAGTGTGGGGACAGCTGTGGACATCACACACTTGATGAACCTTGTGTTCTTGTTTCCTCAGGGTGATGGAGAAGTTGGCTGTGGCTAATCTCCTCCTCACCCAACAAGTGAGCTCCAGTGGCAGCCAGAGTGCTGAGGCTTTCATGCATCCCAGCATGCTGCAGGGAATACACACAGTGTGACACTGGAGCAGGGAAGAGCACTCTCACTGTCAGCTCAGGAGCTGTTTGGCTCATGCATGCTCAAGTTACAAGGTATGGGTTACGGATTGCCAGTAATGAATTAGAGAACTCGTGATTTTAAACCTCATTAATTAAGTAGTGAATTAGTGTATTGACGTGTTTTACCAGCCTGTACCAAGGGGATTGTGTCCTTGGTTCCCTCCTGATTTTGTTGTTTTTTTTTTTCCTTATGATCTCATAGAACATAGGTATAGAATATGTTGTCCTGTAAATGTGATATCCAAACAGACCATGACACTTCTCAGTCCAGAAGAGGCTTCCTCATGGTCTGCAGGACAGGGTTGGGGCTGTTTGCTATTTTGAGAAGCTCCACAAGAATACATTCTTCATCTGCTAGTTAAAAGACCTGCATTAATATTTCTTTTTTTCATAGTGCTTTTGGCAAGTGAAGCAAGGAGCATGGGAATCATGTCTTTACTTTTTATTTGCCAGCCCTAGCACAGCAAATTCTGCACTCAATCGTTTGTGCACAAAGTGCAGATTCGCTGGGCATCACTGTTTGGTGCAAAGTGATGTGCTGGTGTGACGCATTAAGAGCAGAGTCAGCATCTGACTGAGTACCAAACAGCTGCGGATACCATGTAAGACTGACAACTGCATTTCATCATTCAGTAATGCCTTTGGAACACCCCAGCTTCAGTTGGCACACCTGCCCAGGCAGGGAATGAGGCCATTCCTGAGAAGAGATGGAAACTTCTCTGTGTGCTCATGGGTTCCAGGTTCTGTATTCTCACTCAGGACTTGTTGCAGTCTGAACTCATCTTCCCATCTGAATCCTCCATCAGTGACACTTTACTCTGATAGGTATCTGCTGTGCATTACAGCAGTTCAGAGCTAAATAATTTATTTTGGAAGTGGGTTTTACACATAACTTAGAAAATGGAAGAGAACAGGAATACTGCAGCAGTGAACTCTGTGGTAGACAAATACATTCTGCCCTACAGTTTCTAAACAATGCACTTTGACCATCCATTGTTTCAAAATTGATTTCTCTCCCATCATTACCCTCAAAAGAAAAACCTGATCCAAAAAGCTTTTTGTTTTTCCAGGGTGATTCATTGATTTCCATTTGTAATAATAAAGGTGAAAATAAAGGAGAATGAACAAACGGAAAACACCCACAATGATATTTGGGTAGTATTTAAAACAGAGAGAATGCTCATATGTGCCACAGCACACTTCATCTGAGAACATCAAAGTGTCTCATAGAGGTCATAATCCTAATTTCAAAGATGTGGAAACAAAGGTGCTGAGAGGGAAAGTGGCTTAACAGGTCAGTTGCAAAGCGGGGCAGGAGTCTCCTGAGCCTGTACTGCAGGAACTTCTTGAGGGTACAGAGGAGAACCAACCTGTTCTCACCTAATGAGGACAGCCCAGGTCCCAGGTGCAATGAAGGCACAGCAACACTGCAGGGAGAGCAGCAAATCATGCCACAAGCAATGGAGTCAACGAAGCCTCGTGTCCTTGGGTTTTGTATCTAAAAGGTGGTCCGAGGGTTGTCTGATACCGGGTTTTGATGGTGCAGTTACGGGGTACTACTGTGGTCTTTCCCTCACCAAGGGCACTTGTTTTAAGTTCGAACCCATTACCCTTTGTGCTATCACTACAGTCCCTGATGAAAAGTCCCTCTCCAACTGTAGATCTGTACACTTTTTCTCTGTGTAAGTGTTCTGAAGCTGGATAAAGGGTGCTACAACAAGGATATTCATGCTCTTGATTCAGTAGCCACTGTTATTTAACCTTATGGAAAAATGTTTCCCAAGGGGAGACACAGAATTGAACTTCCAACTCTGCAGCTGCATCTTTGAGCCCTGAGAGACTCACTACGAAGTAAGACTCATGCAGGTTATTCATCTGATGAATAACTTGACTGAGAAGACTTTTTATGCCTGCAGCCATGCTGCCTTAGGTCATGGTCCTGTCGTATCTTGTTATCTGGGAGAGGGGGGGTGTTGAATGGGAATTATGGTGTGAAACTCTGAAACAGTGATTTTAAAGATTTCTTGGTTTGTGAGCTCTGAAAGTACTTGGTGGGGGCTGTTCAGCTTTGATGGCAATTGGAAACATACTAATAAAGAGATTGGTTTTCTTAGCTTTAATGGACTCATTAAAGGTATGCTGTGGATGCCAGGAGTCTGCTGGCCAAAAACTGAAAACAATTGCTCCAAAGAGCACTCCTGGTATTTCAGGAATGCTTCTCATGGCTCAGAAGAGAGCATCTTTCTCTCTGAGGACTAGAAGGCAGCTGTGCCATGAGTGTATAGAGTTTAATGGCATGATGTGGCCATGACTTAACTGAAGATCTTAGAGTGTTTAAAAAGATTTGCCTCTGAAAGGTAGACACAGTCTGGGGCTTGTCCCATTCATATTTTAGGAAGCAGCAAAACCAACAGAAGGCAGGACCCAAGATCCTGGCTTTTGTCTATAGAAAAGCATCCTTGCTCTAGATGTGCGTGTGTGAAGAGATCTATCTGGGCTCACCCCTTGTGCCTGTACGTGTGCAGGGTGCTGTTGGACGTGCAGTCCTTGGGACATCAGCTCTTGATGCTCTCAGGGAACAGATCCTGTCTATCTTGGTCACAAGCTGTGCTGCACAACAAGTAGTTACTATTCATGACAACTGCTTTGACATGGCTTGCAGTGTAACCTTCGGATTCATAGTGCATCCCCGTCTGCTTTCTGCTTCATCAGACGAGAGTTATGAAAAGGGGGTAGTAGGGATAAGTTGTGTAGCTCTGACATTCAGTCTCTTTGACCTTCAACTCCTTTTTCTTGATGCAGCCCATGTTATCCAGCAATTAAAAAGACACAGCATAGTGTTCTTAGCCCACAGGAGGGCTGAGAGAGTTTTGGTAATAAACCCTTCTAGATCATTAACTGAAATGTGCTATATAAAAGCCTGCAGGCTCTTTGCCTTGTGTTTCTGCCTTGTGTTTCTCTTCTGTGGTGTCTGCAAGCAGACCTGAATACATTTGCTGCTCGGATTATTAATCTGAGATGTAATATATCAACGGAACAGATTTTTGTTCTTTATGCTTTAAATATTACAGTGCATTGTATCATGCAATCTATGATAATGCTGTTTACCATCTCTGTTATTAGAGCATCTCTTCATACTTCTGTTGTTACGGGTTCCAGAGGCACTGTTTATGGGCAGACCTCAAAGACCTAGTAGTACTTCAGTTTTCCAGATAGGAAAACTGAGGCAAATTTTCCAAGCAAAAACTCTGAGCCTGTGGTGTAGAAACCAGGTCTCCTACCTAACATATGCTTTCTCTCCAAGTACTGAGAAACTGTGCTTTCAAAAGCACTGGAGACTATAAATTACAGGACCTCAACACAGAGTTTGCAAGGGAAAGCAGGTTTGCTAAACAGACTTTTTTCTCTCTCCACATGCTGTGAGTAACAATTCCATTGAGTGCTGCAGCATGGTGAGATCCCCATGTGTCTGGTTACTCTTGGCAAGGTGGTTTGTCTGGAGGGGAAACCCCTCACCCATTAGCAGGGGATCCTATTCTACTGTTGGTTATTGAATGTTTTACACTCCCAGGTGCTTCAGTAATATCCTTCCCTGGATACCAATGTGTTCTTTGGATTAGCAAGGCTTTACAGGCTGCTGTTCTTTGGAGAACATACACAAATGATGGTGAAGAAGGGTTACCTGAGGATCCCTCTTCTTCACAACTTACCAGGAGAATATTCTCTTTTCTGGTCTAGGTGGTGATGGTCCTCTGTCTTTTCTGTTTCATGAACCTGATATTCTTCACTGCCCACTGATTTGATGTCCAGACAAGGTCAGAAATATTTCCCCCCCTGCCCCTCCTTCCCCAGTCAAGGTGGGTGCTTTGGCAGAAGGTGTTGGCTTGATCTGTGTTATCCTGAAGATGGCATTTCCAGGTCTTCCTTGCATTTGGTGAGTGTCCTAGTCCCCTTGATTGATGCACTGAACCTTGGTGTGACAATACAAGAGGTAAAGCAAAAAACAATCCTATTTTTATGCCCACATACCAGTGGGATTCAAAATCCATCTTAAGGAGGCAGGGGACCCATCTCTGAGCTTTTCATATCGAGCATTTTAGGTGCTATTTACAATTACCCACCAATTATGGCCACTCATATTGAAGGTGTAGGTGAGTAGCTGGGGTTTGGGCATTTCACCGCTGGAGCCAGGCACCAGGAAGGGAGGTGTAGGAGTTGCTGTCACCACACCTAAACCCTTTGTCAATCTGGGGCCAGAGTGCCCAAGGTGGGTAATTGTTATTGATGCAGGAGCTGCCTTGTTTGTCCACTGGATAAATAAAGCAGATTTTCCAGATGTTTGTTCCTCCAAGTCTCTCCCAGCTCCTTTCAACTTCCCCACATCACTCCCTTTCCCTAATCTTCCCATCTTTTCTCTGTGGCTTCTGCCTGCAGTTTCAGCTCTGGCAGGCAACTCCCAGGGTGGCATGGGACCTTCTTCCCAGCTGAAGAGAGTTTTCCAAGGGCAACCTGAATGTCCTGAATGGTTGCCTGCACAGCCCTCTTCCCAAAATCGTCTGTAAAAATGGATGTTTTTGCCTTGTGTCGCAATGCTCATGTTTAATTGTTAGTTAAATATCGAGGTCACCAGCCACTCCTATTCCTGAAGAAGGACTATGCCTTTTTAACAAGCAGTGCTGCAGGGCAAGGGCATTTACCAGCTAAACCATCTGCAGAAGAATTGACCTTTCCATTTGCCCTTCAAAGCCAAGGTTGCTATATTTCCCTAGAACCCGTGACCCGAATAGCAAGTGAGTGTCCTGCTGGGTGGCTGGTCCTGAGGTGCCCATGTTTCCTGCCACTTGTTTCAGTAACTAAAATGATTTCAGCATCCTTATAAAAAAACAATTCAGACAATCCATCAGGATTCCAAAAGCAGAAATGCAGTGTGATGGAACACACCAAAACCCATTTTGAAAGCAGTACACTAGTTAAATGGACAGACCCTCCGGATGCTCTGGGTCAATATACAATAATGGCAGTACTGTATGAAGCTTTTGTTTCATCAGGGCAGCTCTATCACATTGATTTGTGCCAGAGAGTAGCTGGGTAGCTTTTAAATGTGTAAATCCACTTCCTAGGCTGGCAGACTTCACAGCACAAAAGTTTCAGTGAGATATTGGGGCATGTGTCATCCATGTGTTCTGCAGGGATATGTATCTGGTGTTCTTTGCCAAAGGTACAGCTCCATTAGAAATGTTTTCTCTGGAAGAGCTTTACTTGAGGAAAGAGTTGTTTTTAAGGACAATTTTATGCCATTCAAATGTTGAAGTCTTTGCATAGCAAAGCTAGATACGGTTATTAATAAAAATACATGGTTTTGCATGGTTCTGGGAATCAGTGTAAATTATGCTAGCAAGAACATGATTACTGTTTATATGTTGGGAAAATCAGTACTGTCATTGAATATAATTCTAAACAAAATAGAGTTTTCATTCGCAGGTCACCAAACTGAAATATGTACTCACCATCACCTTACTGACAAAGGGCAATTGTGAGGGATCAAGTGAACTGATGTCAGACTCATCTCACCACTTTCAGCTAACCAGCTACAGCACCAACTGGAGACTATAAAGGACTTTCAGATGGGATGAACTGTGGCCTGGAATAATTGATTTCTATCTGCTGGGTTATAGATGAGCACAGATCTGCCATTTACAGTGTCAATATCCAGTATCAGCCAGCTAAACCCTGTGTTTGACCCCTGAGATCTTCAGTAGGCCTCCAGACTGCCAGTCTCACTTCCCACTCACCTGGGCACAGAACCCACTGCAGGTATCTGGCACCAGTCCCTGCTCAGCCTGTCTTAATTAAAACCAGCTTTATTATCTGATAGGTACTGACGGAATCTAACCCTCGACACAGAAGGCTCCTGCCCTGAGGATGTTTCCCTGTAAACACATGGCAAGCAGAAAATACTCTAGAAAAGGTTTTCCTTGGAAAGTCTGTGATTCCCTTCCCCTTCAGATGTAGCATCACTGCTGGCGGATGCGGGCTCTGGGTACAGAAGAGGTCTACAAGGCTAAGGCAGCGTGGAAAGCTTGCAAGGGAAAAACCATGAAACCAATGGAGGGAACAGACCCAACCACTTTTATTTCAGCCCTTCCTTCTGCCTCCATGCTTAGCACTGTGCACATACACCATGCAGGAAGGCAGCTCTGCCTGGGGAGGTGCAGCATCCACACAGGCAGGACAAGGGGTGGGGGACAGCCTAATTTCCCAGCCTTGGCAACAGATTTCACCAGCTGACGTCCTGACTCGCATGAGGGCGGTGGGGATGTCGGCAGAGGCGGTAATTAAACAAACCCCTGGCATTCCAGCCAGAGGCACAGTCATGTCCTGCTTCATCAGGAGCAGAGCTGGTCTGACACAGCAGAAGCTTACGTAACCAGGCCAGATTCTCATTTTCAGAGCAACAGGTTGAGAAGCACTGCATACACAGGAATTCTCACTATTTATAAGCTGGAGAAGGAACGTGCTTCTGGCCCCTTCTGTCTCACACCTCCTTAAGTGGCGTGTGTGCCAGGGATAGGGGCTAGTCTTCCACCTAACTGCGCAGGGCTTGCATTCCCTCTGTTTTGTGTTGGGATAGCAGAGGATTGCACTGGCATGCAAGGCGTTTTCTACAAGGCTCGTCTACAACCGCAGTCACATTTCAGAAGCGTTTTGGCACGCTGCCCTGCTGGCAGCCAGCGATTGCAGTGCTAATGCTGCAACGCATTAGCCCATCTCTGTTATCACACCAGCCTTTCCTTCCCCCTTCGTCTGGTTTGGCCATATCAGAAGGTGTGAAGTCTTTTCAAAGGGTCTTTTAATCTTTTTCAACATTTGGAGTGGGCCTGAATAAACACTTGTGAGGGGGAAACTGAATGGGAAGTGTGGTTCTTGCCTTATTATGCTGGCTGACCGAACTGTTCTGGCATCTTGCAGATGTAGTATTACAATAGGAATAGTGCAGCAATACACTTACAATAGCATGGTGCCTACAAACCAAGATCGTTTGTAGTGGAAGAATCACACTGACATGCATACCAACCCGTGATGTGTTCATTGTCTGTCCTATGAATGTGCTTTTCTTGTGGACACACTCACCCTGTGGTTTCCTGGAAAATTGAGGCTTAAAACTGATAGGCATTTTCTATCATCACCTGAATAACACTTAAAACTGTGGGATAATTAAGGTCAAATGCTTTAATTCATTGGTTCCCTTTCCAGGTAAAACTATTCATTTGAGCAGAATAAGGACAATAGATGACTACCTGTGAGTTCAGGCGTGAATCTAGGGTGTAAAGCAAAATAAACATAGCATGGAACTTCTGCCCTGTTTCTTCCCACCTATGCATTAGACTATCCATCTGGTTTGGAAAGCTTTTAAAAGTCTTTTTGGAAAGACTTTAAAATCATGGACTACACATGAAGAGCAAGTATGGTATGCGCATGGAGGAGACCAAGGTCTGGGTATGAAGCAGGGGTGGGAAAAGCAACATGTTGGCATTCTTGCTGAGGAATGAAGTGAGCTAGAGAGTAGTAAGCTGGGGGATATGCATGGTTTGGGGATCGCTGCCCAAGTTCAGAGCACTTATGCAGATAGTTGCCTGTTATTATGTATTTAAACCCAGACCCAAAGCGTTAAATACCTGCACAAACACCAAACTCGTGTCACCTAAACATGTACCTATGTGCTGAGTCAAAGCCTGCCCAGGGAGGTGGGTTGTGGCAAGAGGATTTCTGGGCTATAAGCTTACACTGACTGAGGCCAGCAGGTCAGAGCTGCAGAAACACAGCTATGGATGCCGAAGCCTGTAGAAGAGCAGTCTCCAGTTAACATCTTTAATCTTATTATCTCAAACCTTTTATCTTCCAATTCTCTTAGCTATTTGTTTGTTTTCCTTATACTTGTTTACATAGACCGAACCCAGAGTTCTTCTGGAAATGCTGGTATGGCTTTTAACTGTAAGAATGATTCACTGAGAATAATTAAGTCAAAGATCTCGGCACCTCTTTTCCTTGTAATCTGCTGGTGGATATTGTGTGATTTTCTTGCAAGGTTTTTCCCCCTGAATGTGCATGTTTACACTCACACCCACACAGACTCACACACATTTGCAAATGCAGACACTTCCCTCTTCTTTTGGAGCTTTTAAGTTCTGGAGCAGCACATCTGACCTGTACAATTAACCCTTTCTGCTGTGTGTTTGCTTTATTCGTCTCTGAATGCACAACAGAGCTTTTGGGCTCTGTAGGACCTGTCCTACAGGGTTCTGTCCGTACAATAACCCCCTCTAAGCTTCTAGCACAGACCAGGCACACGCAGACTGTAGGAAAAGTCTCTGCAATGTGCTAACTCCTAGAGTTAACTCGAACCTGGAGCCCACCGGGTCAAACCAGGCACTTTCCTAGTGAATTAAACTGCACAGAACTGCTCCCAGGGCACAGGGTTGTTCCCAAGCATCGTTTAATGTATTAAATATTGTTGTTGACATAGAGGGTTGTTCACATTTGCATATCTGGTACCAGCAAAATCAGTGAGTTCTGCCTCAGACTTTGTAAGCCCTCAGGAGTATTAAGTATACAGACCATTAAGCCTGGACCTTGCAGTCTGTGAAACAAGCTCATACAGAGTGGAAGGGGTAAGTTAGATTTCCCTACTGGCCCTGTACATGAAGTCTGTCATGAAACTTGGAGTGGCTCATCACTGTAAACATCAGTAAGACGTGAGCTATTTGCTTTATAGAGCTTGCAGTTCCACTTGAAATTTAGGCACCTAAAGAGAAATCAAGGTGCTGAACACCTTTGAAGAGCACCTTGTTCTGAAGAAGGTCATTTATGCAATGCCAGCATCCCTCTAGCTTAGTCCTTTGCACTGCTATTTCAGAAGTTAAAAGCTTTTATGGTGCTTTTTAATCACCAGTACGACGTGACAAAAAAAATCTAGTTGCTTTGCAGTGATGGTCATGTCATCGTAATCCTGACAGCTCCCCTGGGACCTGGGCAAGGGGACTAGCAGGCTGCAGGTGAGCTGGGTTTAGCCAAGTAAATGCAATGTAAGGAGCCTGCAGCGGGATGTGGAGTCTCTCTGTAATTATGCTCCTGCGTTTTCTGCCTTGCCTATGAAACAGTCACTGGAACAGGACAACCTTTATAAATTCAGGGAGGGCCAAGATTATCATAACTCACTATAACAACGCTTGGTTCTTTGAGGGTTTTTATTCAAATGTCTCCAAGCCCTTGCTCTTCACAAAGAGAGATAAATGTAATTATCACAGTTCTAAAGTGAGGAAAGCGGAGGCTTAGTTAACTACTCATGGATATACAGCAAATCAGTAGCAGAGATGGGAACAGAAACCAGTTTTCCTGACTCTCATCCGTGCCCTAGTCACTGGATCCCTGTGCAATCTCTGTCAGGTAGTGGGATCAAGTGCTAGTGGGGCAAAGCTGAAGGTAGCCCAAAGAGTCCCCATGGGCAGCTGAAGTGGCTCTGGGACACACATATTGCCTGTGGTCTGGCATTCAGTGAAGACCAGCATCAGGAACCCGCACATTGTATGCCTGAGCGACCATTTTGTTCCTCATAGTTTTGTCCTCATAATGATCCTAATATTTGGTTGTGGGAAAGAATTCCTGCTGTAGCACCCAGCTGCTGTCTGCCTCTCCACCACTGCTGCTGTGCTTACCTGGAACTCCTGGCTTTATCCCAGTTGGGAAAGTCACTGGTATATGATGAAGCCACAGCAATATACACCCTATACCATCCACTTAGGCTTCTTGCTTTCCAACCTGTGTTGCTTTTGTTCCAACCTGCTCCTCACCATCCATGCAGGCTGAGGCAGGACCTGCAGCCACCAAGAGCTGTGCCGGGCAACTCCATGTTCCGGAAAGCCGAGCCACACGCCTGGAAGAAGAGTCTGTGCTAAGAGACGAGATAAGCCAGGCCCTGATTCCTCAAAGGCAGCATTTAGCCGCTGTTCTCCCAAAAGGCTGATGATGGAGAGAGATAGCCTTACAATGTCTGAACAAACAGTGCCAAAGCACAGGAAGGGATATCTCTTTCACCCCTCTCACTGATCGTGGGCCAGGTGTATTCAAACTCTTGTTTCCTCAATGCCTACACAGCCTGCGCTCAGAGCTACCCTGTCCTCCTCATGCACCATCAGTTATAACAGCTCTGGAAGTCAAGGTGCTCGTGGCATCTCCATAGGCTCTCTGGAGGTCTCTCCACTCACCTGATTTACCTTTTGTTTCCCCTACAGTTGTAGAATTCATCTCAGCAAGTGAGGAGAATTCATCGCTACACAAGCAACATCCCTTTCCTGTTTCGGGTCAAAGCATAACCTTGAGCTTCTGCAAGAGGTCGTACTCCTCTCCCTGTAGCACAGTGCCTTTATCTAACTCCACGAAGCAAACCAGCTTAAAATGCCCAGAATGAGTTTTTTCTAGCATTTACTGATGACTTACAACATTGCAGCAGTGAGGCTTCCAAGCCAGGAAGCTATTACTGCTCCAGGCTGAAATAACACGCTTTAGCACAGCCAGCAGGTCTCTTGCTGCTCACACTCTGGGCAATACCTGCTTTCACTGGGAATGGAAGTAGGTACCACTGTGCCAAGGGGTGACTGCTGCCTGAAAGAAACCTGTGAATAAGAATCATAGAGTTCGCTTCTGGACAAGCAGAAAACACACTTAGCGTTTGTTCAGCTTACTACAGGACAGTGTAGTTGTTTTTATCCCACTAAAGCTTAAGGGTGAGCTAGGATGAGGCTCCAGCCAGGCACAGTGCTGCAGGAGGAACACAGCCCCTGCCCCGAAGGCAAGGGGATTACCAGCAGCACAACATGAGAGCAGGAAATACACAAGTGCTGCTGTGCAGGACATCACAGTGTGATAGAACAGAATCGGCAGTCTGTAGTTAAGTCAGAGGAGGGCTGGAGCTGAGGCTCACATTAGAAAGGAAATTCTCTGAAGTCACATCTATTCTAGTAAATAAATCACAGCTGAGGCCCTTCTCTGGTGCTGAGGCCAACTGGCAAGAAGAGCTTGTGTCCACACCGTGAAACTCTCCCAGCAGTCAAAAGGTGATGCCTGACTCTACATGGTCTCCTGGGAGCTTTCCCTGGCTTCTGCTGATTCCCAGGCACCTCTAGATGAGCATCAATTCACACAAGCCAGAAACATGCCTGGGGCAGCCCTGACAACTGAACTTCAGTGCCCATGTCCAGTATTGGTCTATGCTGGCACAGCCGAAGTCTCTGCTCGGCCTTTGCTGTGACTTCCCTTGCCTGGATTCCATTAACTCCTTCCTGCAGGCAGCTGCCAGCCCCTCTCATCCACAGGCATGGGAAAAGGCACCATGAGGATGCCTGTCTTGAGAGACACATGGGTTGAGGGGGTTTCTCTGTGCAGCTCTGGCAAGGGAGGGCTTCCAGCAGTAGGAAAGAGTAGACTTGGCCAGGCCAAGCATCGAGTGTAGGGTACGTGTTGCAGCAGACTGATGGAGAGCAGTCACAAGAGCCATACTGGCTGGTGCTGCTGGTGTCAGCAGCAAGGTAAAGTAGCCCCAGCAACAGCCACTCCTCTCTGCCCATTTCATTAACCAAAGCTTTCATGAGTTCTGCATCCCAGTACCTCCAGTCCCTCCTTCCACTCCTGATCAGATCCCAAAGACAGCAATGATCAGTTCTGCCTCTATGGCCCAGAGGCCATGAGCAGTGTCTGTTTATGCTGCTGTCGCATGCTCTCCAGGACAGAAATGAGTGTGGTGGACACTTTTCCTGTTCCTGGTTTAAATGCACTTCTGAAAACGCTGTCTTAAACTAGGTGGAGTTGAAGTGGTCATTGACATTTTGGATACATACCTATACACGTACATATACACATACATATACATATAAATATACATATACATGTACATGTACATGTACATATACATACATGTATGTATATTACGTATATGTATCTGCTATTCAAGATTCTCCAGTGTGACTTTACATTCATGGCTTTCAGTTCAGATGGCACTCAAAGGTACCGACAGGCTGGTTTTTGCCTCAAGTGCCTAAATAGAGAAATGGAGCCTGTCTCCTTGCTCTGGTGGTAGCCTAATGTGTCACCCAGCTACCTTCTTCAGAGGAGCAATCTCAAAAGAAAGGAGCTTCCAGAGCAATGTCCAGTAAAGGTGCTTATGTGTGAAGGCTGGAGGAAGGCAGCACTGTCATCTGAAGATGCTGTGAGTGGAGGAGATCCCTTGCATCCTGCATCCTCATCTGTACAGATGCCCGCAGCTGTTAGAGGAGCCCTGGGTATAGCGCAGGTTTCACTTGCTGGATCCAGAAGCTATTCTTGGACACCACCTACTGGCATTTTCCCTGTTAACTATTCTCGGAGGAGCAGTTGTGCAGGGTGTTGCCAGCATCCCAAACCTGGAAGCCAAGAGACAAATTTGACCTTCACCTTTCCACTGAATGTCCTGCTGGGTTTTCCTGGGAGAGGAGACCTGCCCTGGGGCATGGTGAAAAACTCTGTTACGTGAAGGAAGGATTTTTATGTGGGACCAGGAAAGAGGATGCTGATGCCAGAAGCGTTGAGAATGGAGGCGGCTGAAAGTAATAAGTGGGGGAAAAAGAATGGAGGAATAAAGTGGAGGTCTTCTCTAGCACAGCTCTAAGGAGGTGGCATTTTATACCCATCAAGCACCAGTTTAGACATCCTCTCCAGACAGAGCATTCAAGTCCATGAGTTTTGTGGTTTATGTTGCGAGGTTTATGTGGCACTGAGGAAAAGAAATAAATATTGTAAGTTTTTGGCTGCAGCATTTTATATCGGAAAGGAAGAGAAGGCACAGCTCCTACTGCTCGGCGTTTTGGCATCAACACCAAAACCATGGTGCTGATGCTTATAATCCCTGACAGTCACAACAGCCAGACAAACAAAAAGAGAACAAAGGACCATGGTGGTTGGTCATTCCCATTTGCACAGCAAGCAAGGGCTCTGCATGTGATGGGAAGAAGTGCTCCTGCTATGATTGCTCCTCATGGAAGACACAGACCTGCTCTTCCTCCAGCTTCATGGATGTGACCTGCACAGCTGTGGGGTTTCAATAGAAAACCCCAACAAGGCCCCAGGGCACCCAAGGGTCCTCATTGCTCTGAGCAGCCTCAGCTGGGGCCTTCACTCAGCAACTCTATTTAAGCTCAGCCTTGGGCCACTTTGCAGGTGGGTTTGTGTTTGGTTTTGTTGTCTGGATGGGGCCCTTAGGTGTGTGTTATAGCCTCTGTCATAGACTGCAGCCTCTGGGTGGACCTTACATCTGGTGCACCCCTTTGCTGTGTCTGGAGCTGCTGATGGAAGCTGCTGCCAGCACCCAGCTCTGCTTAGGTACTGTGGGATTTGTGCCTGTGGATGAGGGCACTGCCTCTGCTGGGGTCTCCTTGTTCCCCTTTGTGAGGCTGTGCTGCTCCCTGGCATAGGTAAATGCTATTGCTGTTCTTCCACTTGTTCCTGAGGGGTTTCCTCCAGGGTATTTCAATAGAAGTTCTGCTTTTTACATGTGTATGTATTTTTTTCCCCTGATTATATCTGTCTCAGGAGCCACCTTTCTAATATTTTGCTCTAGGGAACAGGTTTAGATTTAAGATCACAGACTGATTTATCTTCTCATAAGAAGATGGAGAAATCATCACCAGCCCAAGACCTGTTGAGACTGCCTATTGCCAGCCACAGGGTGTGTGAGCTTGTTCCCCTCCTTGCTGTCTGCTAGGCTTCTGCCCACAAGCTGGTTTTTGCTTTCAGATATGTGAAGGCTCAAGCTCACTGGTTTTCTTATATCTGTGTTTCTCTTCTGTTTTTGGGATGGTTTCAAAGGTTCTCTTAAGTGCTGTGAATGAGATGGTTTCTCCGAATCATCTCTGTAAACTGCATTGACTGGTGATGGAATGTTGCTGGTTGTGACTGCCATGAAACAGTATTTCTGAGCAGCAAGCTCCATCCTTATCCAAGGTGCAAAGATACTAGAGATAGTCTAGCTGGGAGAACGTAACTTAATATTTGTGTTTCTTGCATTGTCTGAGCTCTTTCCCAAGCACTTATTTTAGTGGACTTTTGGTCCTGTGTTTCGCCCTCTCTGTTTGTTGGGAAGGCAGAAATGGAGCTGAGTCGCTTTGGTGCAGTACACCCAGGCGTCTGAGTAAACCATTAGTAGCTGCAGAGATCCTGCTTGCAATGAGTAGCCTCCTGCTGACGGTCAGGATGGGGTAAGTAGTGGAGTCTCCTGGGACTTTGAGGGGGTTGGGTTGGTTTTAAATGTCAACTTCCTTTTCTGTTGGATGTAGAAATTGATCTATGAAAGGCATATCTGATGAGTGGAGCAGCCTCCAGTATGGTGTGCGTAGGGTGTGAACCCCCAGTGTAATGGCTTTTAATGTTCAGAGTTTCACAAAACAATCCTGATGTCTCTTACTGCATCAAAAGTGAATTCCTTGTGTTCCAACACTTCCACTTTCTGTTGGGTGGCACATTGCAGAAGGGTTTCCCTGCTGAGCCATATCACCCAGGGCTCTGCTTTCAGGTGAGCCCTGCCAAGTGAGAGATGTGTTCCTGGAAACCATTTACATGTCTTGAGATGTTGTTTCTGGCTCAACACCTTTCTCTGATTGGGCAAGCACTCTTTATGGTGATGTTTATAGCCTGCACTGATATAATGTGGTCCAGCCATGACAGGTAGTCCTTTCATCATAATGAATGATGGCTCTAGTTATTACTTTATTACTGTGACAGGTAGGTTTGAACTGTGCTTGCCACAAAGGGTGATTGCATTAGGACAGCAAACACTGGAGCTGTTGTGGTTCAAAACCACTTAAGGAAAACTGTCTTGGTTGACAGGCATGGACTTTTTTGTATCGCAGAGAAAAACAAGCCCTTCCTGTTGGGATCTGCTCTTTCAGTGTGTTTTTTCCTAACTTTTATGGAGGAAATCATGTGTTCTGATTGTTATATTGTTGGTGAGGTCTCTGAGAAAGTACCTGTGGTCAGAGCAAGTGTTCTTGTGGTTAATACTAGCCCTGACTCTCCTTGATTCCCAGTTGCTTACAGGTAGTTGTTCAAAGTGGATCTTACATCTGTTGGTGTCTATATAGAGAGCTTTGCAGGGCCACGTGGTAGACTTGCAGATTATGTAGCCTATAAATATCGTAGCCTATAAATAATCTGTTTTGTTGTAATAACCTTTCTGTGACTTCAAAATATACACTTGGTGGGAATGATTCTGTGTAGATCTATGGGGCCTGACTGTCATTTCCAGACACTAAAGCAAGAAAAGTCATGATATGCCTCAACCTGTGTGACAACCTGAGCTTCTAGTGCTGATGAAAGGTGTGGGGATTGACTGGCCAGCCACCTGTGTTATGCATGGCCCACATTACATGCCAGGAAGATGCTTCATAGTTTGAGACTACCAAAGGCCTGTTCTGATAGCACTTCCAGCCATTTGGAAGCTGTAATACAGAAGGAAAGGATGATGTGATGTTATTTTATCCAGAGAGCTGACAGTTCACGTAGCTTCCTGGGCATGACAGCGAGCTTGCAGTGATGGCACTGCTAAGGCTCTGTAGATTTTGACTTGGACACACCTCAACAGAATAACTAGATCAAAACTGCTCACACCATAAGCTTCACTAGAAGTTAATTAGTAGGAAGGAAGGAAAGGAGGAAGGGCAGGCACTGCTTTGAAGTTGTGCAGAGGAGCACCATGATAGCCCTGAAGGGCATTTGGACTAAGACAACATAGGTTCTTGGTGTTCAGTGGAAAATAGGGTAAGAGGCTGGTGTTGCAGAGTTGATGTTATCTCTCCAAGGTGTGCAGGGCTGGGACTCTGGTTGGCTTTTTCAGGCCCTCTGGGAGCTCAGTCCTCATCAAGCAGTGCTAGTGGCTTTCAAAAGAGGTATCTCATGTTGCTGCTGACCTTTCTGGATGCCTGTTCTTTACACACCTTCTGATGTTACCCAAGAAGGAATTCCAGTCCCTCCAAAGAACAAGCTGCATCTATGTCCAAACCAGGTTACCCTAAATCACCAGATGCACTGGGGTAGATCCTGATCTCCATCTGCAGGAGTAGGCAAGACACAAGCAGTGTGTGGCAAAGCCTTTGTAGGCTCATAAATGCTTCCATGAGAAGCTGCATTTCACCTTCTTGAGGTAAAGCCCTTGTCTCCATCTGTCTTTCCATGGGCATGCTTGGTCTCCAGCCTGAATGAGAAAACCAGCCCACTGCATGACCCTGGAGAGGCTGCAGAGTGCTCTGTGAGGATCTAGGTGATGTGCGGGTGTGCATGCATATGTCTTCAATCATAAATGCATTTGCTGTAGACAAAAATGACAACATTGTTTGCAGTTATGGCATCCTTATGCTTCCTGCTAAAGCTCCATTTCCTCACTTCTGACTTCACCGAAATTTCTCCTTTGGCTGCAGTTTTCCCTTGTTGCTGCCATTTTCCATTGTTTTTTTGCCTGCCTTGGGCTTAGCTTGTTTCTGAGAAGCTGCAGTACAAAAGGTCTTGCTGTTTTTCACTAGGCTTAGGAGGAAACTGATGCTTTGTCTTATGTCTTTGACTGAAATAACTGATTATTTTAATACTTCCATGTTCTGAAAGGCTGTTGGAGATTTGGTTGGAAAACCAATCTGCAGCAAAGGGTGTGCTTTCTGCCTTAAAGTAGCCAAATCGTTCTGTCAAGTTGTGGGTCTGAAAATCCTTATTGACATCCCTATGGGAGAGGAGAGGATAGAGGCTGGCAGATGCAGTTTTTAGAAATGGTGGTTTCCCTAAGAGGAAGGGGATGAGGCAGTTGTGTGGAATAATGAGAATTAAGAGAGGTGAGCAGATGCACAGGCAAGGATGGGGGATACAGGAAAAAGGGTGAACAAAGCTTATATGGTAACATCTACACAAGAGACCCAACTGGAAGGACTGCTGTCTAGAATCTGTCACAACAGACATAAAACTTCAAGCTCTGCATTTCAGTATGGCCAGAAGCTGTGTAATTTGCTGCCAGGGTTGTTCCCTGGTCCACAGAAAGTGAATTGCTTTCAACTTGTATTAGCTGTGCCAGGATCTCCTGTGATTAAGACCTGCCTCGTGTGGAGGCTTGTGACAGAAATGCTAATATTTAACATATTATGTGTTAATGGCAATATGTGGTGGAAGATGCCAGGAAAACAGCACATGAAGGATTAAAGGAGAGGCATGTGGTAGTGACTGCAGAACCACCACACATATCACACAAATAATCAGAGGACAAAGAACAAACTGCAGCTGTAGAGGTAAGGTAATGAGATAACGACCAACAGTGTTGAGGCTGTGAAGTACCCAGATAGGGCAAGTAAAAGACTCAGTTTTGCCTGAAACTCTTGATGAGTGAGGCACGACAGTGAGGTACGACACTGACTGTAGTATCCACTGCTAAAGGGTATAAAAGATGCGTTCAAATGTAGAGGAACCCAGAAGATGCAGTGAGGCTGTGATGATCGTCTTCCATGTGCTTCCTGCTGCACCTAGACAGATGCATATGGCTGTTTGCCTGTGAGTATGTTGATGAAGAGTGGGAATGAAATAGAATCAACTTGTAGAATCATAGAATGGTGAGGGTTGGAAAGGACCTTAAGATCATCCAGTTCCAACCCTCTGCCAAGGGCAGGGACACCTCACACTAAACCATGGCACCCAAGGCTCTGTCCAACCTGGCCT
>JBCJKH010060593.1:4600-20406 GCA_039877255.1 Loriculus beryllinus | reverse complement strand
AGCTCACAAGCGTGTCAAGGTCCCTCTGGATGGCATTCCTTCCCTCCAGCGTATCCACCCAACCACACAGCTTGGTGGAGTCTTTGTGGGTCCACACAGCCTTATTGGATTCTTTTCAGTAAAAATAGCCTTCCATATATTTAAGGCCTTGCAATGAGCTTTGTTCCATTCATTTTCCACAATGATGGAACTAAATGTTCTAGTTCTGCCAATGATTCACATAGGAGGTGATATATACCCATGTGATGGTATTTTATATATACTCCAGTTGCCTTTAAGAAAGATACCTAA
This sequence comes from Loriculus beryllinus, assembly GCA_039877255.1. Classification (NCBI taxonomy): domain Eukaryota; kingdom Metazoa; phylum Chordata; class Aves; order Psittaciformes; family Psittacidae; genus Loriculus; species Loriculus beryllinus. The sequence continues at coordinate 20,115 of JBCJKH010060593.1, read as the reverse complement.
ATAATTAGATTGCAAAATTGTTATGTTAAGGAGTATTCATACTAAAGCCAGCCATTCAACTGCTGTGAACTGGTGTGTTTAAGCTTCACGCTTTCCTCTTGTAGGAAAAGTCACTGCAATCAAAATGTTTGCTGTGTTTCTCATTTTCTAAAAGCTGGGCTTCAGATGCACGTTGACCGTGTGAGAGGTGCATTGGACACTGTCAATTAGAGGTGACACTTCTTCATTTAAGCATATAAAGTGCCACAAAAATGCTATAAAGGAAATCAGGCCACCCAAGTTACGAAGCAGGCTTTCTGCATGAGAGGTTCTTGCTGACCTGAATGCTGCAGCTATAAACTAAAGACAGCTCTCTGCTTTCATGGAAATCAGAGAAACTTATGCCCTGCCTACAGTCCAGGTGCCTTTTCTCCCTTACTGTCTGTCTCTACTCCTGGTCATGCTGGGTGACCATGTGGGCTGCGAAGTAGCCCCACTGAGTGCTTATGGACATCTGCTGTGCTCCTGTCAGTGCAAGGGGGTTGTTTCTTGAGTGCCTTTTCTCTTTCTCATGGAGTTGTCAATGCTTGTGAAGCATTCAGGGGTGATAGTGGTGAAGGCAGAGAGAAGCTGCCCAGGAGGCTAGTATGTATGTGTGTATCCTTAAAGTTAGTAAGGATACAGAAGCGATGCTGGCCAAACAAGGTATTGAATGGATGTGGTTGGTTGGTTGTGTGTCACTCCTCCAGTGTCAGAGGAGGACATGGGGCAGCTCTGTGAGCAACAGCAGTGACGCGATTGAATAAACTAAAGTTTCCAAAACGAAGATTATCCAGCCATATAAATGTGTCCTTGCTCATCCCTGCTGTTCTTGTCATCTCTTCACAGTCATCCTGTTCAAAGGGGTGGGTTGCACAGGTGAGCTGCTGGTTTCTCATAGCTGGGTGCTGCCTGCTCCTGGTCTGATGCTGCGGATGCTGCCTGCCAGACACTGCTGTAGACTCCTTGAAGGCAATTTACCAATGGTTAACCAGTAAGTGAGAACATCTGGGGAGTATTTTCAGTCTGCCTCATTATGCTTAGCTTAAAGACAGAAGAGCTTTGTCTTTTCCCTTTCTCTCAAGAGTGGGGCAGGGGTTAGTTTTGAGTTACTTAAATGTAATTTCAGCAATGTACTTACCCTAGAGTTCAACGAAAAGATTTGGAGATCAGTCAATGAGTTTCAGCGTGGCAGCTGCCTAGAAGTCGGGTTGAAAATAAGTGGGTAGTGGATTCCTATTGCCCTTCTGGCTCCCTCAAGCCTAGGGAGATTTCCTGGCTGCCAAAGGGTGGGTCTGGTCTGTTCTCCAGCAATAAAAAGCAGATGATTTTCCTTCTTGAAATACACAAAGGGGATTGCAGTGGAGAGGATCTGTGCTAGCGTGTCCATCCTAGTGCGCCCGGGCAAATCCCATCCCTTCTAGCAGTGAGGAAAAGCTAATCCTTGGCACTGAAGGCACTCAGATTAACCCACTGCAGGATTAGGATGCTTGAGCTGCTGTTAGCAGATTAGTATATTTGGTTGTCAACATTTGCTGAACCTGACCTGGAAACAATTTCCAGTGGGTTTACTGACTCCTGGGTGCTAGTTTCCCACTAGGAAAGGCTGGAATTGAAGCAAGTGGCTGTAAGCCACTTTAAGATTAAACTGGAGCTCCAGGGGCAGAATATGCCTTTTGGATTTAAACCCATCAGTGGAAACAAAAGACTCTGTTGGGCTGGAGCTGATGAGCTCCTAGCTTGCTGTGGGACAGGGCAAGCAGAGTTTGACTTGCCCCAGGAATCCTTGCTGGTGGCTGCATCTGCACAAGGAGTTGCATGGGTTGTATCTCACATCTGCATTTGGGGTTCCCTTCAGGTCAGCTTTTCCCTGCCTGCACACATCCTTTGGTGTTGAGAGCTTCTCCTTTTCATAGGCTGTTCTATTTTGAGTTGCTTGACTGGAAGCTAATATAGCTGTGCCCTGGCCCTGGTTTTGTTCAACTATTTCTGCTGTCTCCTGTTAAGAGAGAAATACCTCTGACCTAGATGACAACAAAGTGTTCCTTGGTGAGGAAAAGTGGCTTTTCTAGTGCTTTGCATCCTGGAGTTTGCTGTTCGTGTGCCATGAAGTGGGTGAGCTGGCCACAGGTGGACTTGTCTCGGTTCCTGCACAGTGCAAAACGACTCAAAATAGAGGGCAGGGTCTCCACAGTGGTAACTTTAGGTATAAAGTAATTGTCTTCAGCTTTCTGTGCTGGACTCCAGCTGTCTCTGCTCATAATGTCTTATTTCAGCTACTACAAGGAGAAATCATGGGTTTTGTTTTTTCTTTAAAAAAGATCTTCCTCTTGTCAGCAGGGCTTTAATTCCAGTGTGAAGTCTGCTCATGCTAGCTCAGCACCTTGTAAATGCTCACACTGCTTTCTAGTGCACGGGTGAGTGACAGTGGAGCTGTGCTCCCATTGCAACCAGCCCTGCTGTTGAGTGTGAACTGGTGTCTGAGGTGCACTGGTGCTGGTGGAGCACACCACGGTGCTGCAGGGAGTGTGCGTGGGGAGGGATGGGCATGGTAGATCTCCTTTCCTCCTTGAAAAGCAACTTTTTTCCTCTTTTTTTCTTTAGTAAATTGCAAATAAAGGCTCTAAAGATGGAACCTTTAAAGGGCTTCGGTAACACAGGAAGAGAGTCTGTATATTCCTTTGCCTATCAGTGGAAAACTGCCATGATGGTTGCTAGCTGTAAACTGTTTTCCTCTATCATGGCCCAGGATCAATGCAGACTTGCTTTTAAATCAAAGCAGCTTGTCTTGAAGTACTGAACGCTGGATGCGTTATGGGATTGTGATTTCATTCAGCATTGTTGCCAAGTATCTTGATTTCAAAATGCATCCTTTCATGAATGTGAATTGTATTATGCTTCCCTTTGTACATATAAACATTGAGCCTGAAATGTATATAACTGCATCTGTCACTCATCTAATAATACAATTTTTCTTCCTCAACAGGCCAACAAGGATTTTCAATTGAAGTCCCTGTGGAAGATACAAGTCTCAAAGTTCTTGCAGTGAGGACACACTAGAAAGGTAGGGTCTTTCCATGAATGCTTGCTTTGAGTTGGACACTGGTGTTTTAGAGCTGTATCTGCACCAAGCATCTCACGTCTGGCAATACTGTGCAACCTAGCGAAGCAAGAGCTGCTCAGTTTTAACACATTTATAAGCACTAAGTACATTCCACTGTACTCCACTAACATACTTTAGGGGATTTCTGTAAAGCTGCATGGTAAAATAACTCTGAATATTTCATCAAAGGCCCGTGTCACAGTTTATTCTGAGAAAATAACTTTGAAACCCAGAATGAGAGCCTAAAGCTCCTGCCTGGCTTGCTGTGGAAACAGGACAAGGGCACTGCTCTGGTGGCATTGGTTCCCCTTGTCTCCGCCACAAAGGAGTTGCATTACAAAATGACCAGCAAGAACATGGGACAGCAAAATGTGTTGGTTCTCCCACTTGGCCAATGTTTCCTGCACAAAACTTGCCCCGGATTTAGATCAGTGTGGACCTAGCTGATCAGCTGTGCTTAACAGGCATGTGTGAGATAAACTTGTCTGCATCAAGTGAAGAACTTCAGGCCACCTATTCACTGGATGAAAATGCAGTATCTAATATGCTGAGGTCATTTAGACTATCTGATGAGTAAAACCATATATATATGTATATGGATACCAGCTATTAGGAAGAAAATTAACGTTATCCAGCTGAAGCCAGGACCTATATGCATTCTATATATAGTAAGCCATAAATAAGGCATGGACCAGTGAGGAAAAGTAAACTGTAGATTTTAATATATTAAGAAGAGTGCCATGCATAATGGTTCTTCTTGTATTTCAGCCCATACTTGCTGTAACTGTGCTTATAAACCATAAACTGGTAAATCAAAGGCAATTTCTAGGGTAAGAGGAGAGTGACTGTGTACATATCTGGTGAGATACACAAAGTGAAAACAGGAAAGATGTTAATGCCACCACAGTGAGTTCAGGCCTTAGTTTTCTTTGAGGAACAGGTTATGCATGTCTGTGATCAGTGTGTAGAGCATAGTATCTGGCTGATATGAAATAATCATACTTAAGCCATTGGTTTCCTCATCAGAATACCTTCAAGGGGTGGACTGCAGACCTACACTGATAAGAGGCAATGGCTGTGTTGGCTGGATGCCTTTCCCTTCTCCACAGTTGACAAATCCATGTTCAAGTAAGCTTTATGTTCCTGTTCCAAAGGTCAAAGAAGCTCCAGAAGGGTTTGTTCCCAGTCCCATGATGTTGCTTCTAATGTTTGAGGATAGGTGCTAGTTTATTCACTGCCTTTATGTTTGATGTGCAGGAGTCCCCAGCAAGATTACTTGGTAGGCACTGTAGTTGCACAAGATAAGGAACATCTTGATGAAGCATGGTTTTGATTGGCCATAATCATTTACATTTGAGGGGGATCAAGCAGGAACATAAAATGAATGGAGTGGATGTGGTAAGGCTGCAGTCCTGTAGCAGGCAGAGATGCAGGTGGAGACTGATCAGCTAGTGTGGCTTGCTCTGTTCCTATGGGACTGGCTTGTAATGGGGGCAGGAACCTTTTCTGTATGTGTGAACAGAAACTTTACTTGTACAAAATGCTTGAAATCAATATCTTAAAATAAATCTAGAAAAGCCTATGTAGTACTTCAGGTTTGGCGTTATCCTCTTGCCTGCCTATTCCTTCTGGCTCTGACATGAGGAAGATTCTCCTTATGGTTTCTAGAGCCCCTCAGATGTAGTAGTTACTGAAAGCCCAGCTTTAAGGCCAGGTTCAGGGATTTTCAACAGTATGTGTTGTCCTGCAAGGAATAGATACGAAGTATAAAAATGCAAGATAGCTATACATGTGCTTGCTGTGCAAGAAGTTACTCATAGCTATGATGTTTAGCACTATAAAATGTCCTGAGGGCAGCTTAGCTTTCAGCTCCATCTGGGGCTATAGGAACATCTGTAGCTGCTCACAGGATCCATTCATTGCGATGTGTTAAATCTCCAGTTTCCCCAAGCGCCAAATCTTGCGGCTATCCCTCTGAGTGTCCCCATTCCCACACAGGAATGCTGCCCTAGCTATCAGCTTGAGATGCGGGATTTTGCAGTGGAGTGCTGAGCTTCCCTCCTTGTGGTAGAGATAGGGAAAGACAAAGCAGGCGGGAGCCGGAGAGCACACACTGGTTAGCTTTTGGTGCCAGCAAGTTGGGAGCGTGCGTTGCTCTGCCTGTTACAAAAGGCCCTCGTTAAGTAAGCGCTTATGCAAGATAAAAGTGGTTGTTTTGGGGAGACTTCAGCCAATTGGAGGCTGCAGCTCAGGCAGGAAGTGTCTGGCTGCTGTGGTTTCACGTTGATGCGTGATAATCAATCTGCTGGAAGTTGTCTAAAATCTCTTTAGATAAGAGCGAGCAGCGGAGACTCCTCGGCACCGGTGGTAGCTGAATTGCTGCTGTGAGAAGCTGCCAAAAAGGCTGTGTGGATCCTTGTGAGTAGTATTCCTGATTCTTCTAAAGGGTGTTTGTGAGTGATAACTGCAGGCAGGGAAATACCGCAGATGGGTACTGCTGGTGATAAACAGAGGGAGGCAGGAGGTGGAAGACCATAGTGAAACTATCGATTGGTTTTAAAATAAGAGTCTCCTCCTAGAATTCAGTAAGCAAGTATGGGCTTCTACAAAGCTGTGGAATCAAGTCTCTCCCAAATATGCTAACAAAAGAGAAATGTGGTGCTGAATTCAATTACAGCACTGCCAGGAGAACACAGATTTAGCCTGACAGTGAAATCAAAGGACCATCTATTCCCATGCGCTGTTTTGGAGCGGCCATAAGTCAATGTTCAAGGAAAGAATATGTGAACAGGACAAGGGTGCAGTGATAATTCCAATCCTGCGTTTTCCTTGCTTTCTGGAATCTGCAGGTCAGTTATTTCCTGAGACACAAGTAATATCTTTAATAGTGCAAGTGGGTTTTCCTTTTCAAAGCTCCCTGTGTATCCACTGAAGACTGTGTTTTGGGGTTTGACCGATGTAAATCTAATTGGGATTTGACATCTTGAGTTAAATGAGTTCTTCCACATAGGATTTTAATTTTTAAAGAAGGCTTTCTGTTTTGATGGACCTGGAAAGGGAAAAGCTTGTAGGGATTTACAGAAAGCAGAATTTCCCCTCCCACTTCCTTGTGATGTGTCTGGATGCAGCTCAGCCTATGAACAAAGCCCAGAACTATAAAAGCATCCACTGAAGTGGGGACTGGAATTTATTAGTTCAGCGCTGAGCAGCTTGGAACAACTCAGTTATTCCTGCCATTCCAGTTACTATCCGATGCCTGGAAGGCATTGAAGTGCCATTGTACAGAGAAGGCCATTCAAGTACTGAACTGTAAGGGAGAAAGCAAGCTGTTGCCTACATAGGCAACACTCTCTATATAGGCCTATACAACACTATATATATATGTATGCCTATATATATATAGCGTTGTATATATATATGCCTATATAGGCAACACTATATATCCTATAGTGTAGATGCATGTATGCTTACTCTTGCAGGTGGCATACAACTTTTCCTTGATAGAACAAATGCTGGACTAATGGAGATCACTTGAGAGAGCTCAAGTCGCTATGTACAAGCCTTGAAAAACTGTAGTGTGTACACTGTATAACCTATAAAGTTCTTGAGATCTGCTAAAGCCCCTAAGTCTTACTTGCAGCCAGTAGAAATGGGGGTTGTACCATCCTGAAGTTATTTTGTAGGCGCTATAGGATTAGAGGTAAATGTGAAAAGCTGCATTGAACCCAAAGGTACCTGGCTGCAAAGCCAAGACTAAGGCTTTCATATTTCTTCCTAAAGTGGGCAAAACTGATAGGCTGTTTTATTCACTAAAACTGCAATAGCTCTGTCAGATAAGATGGGATCATTCTTACACCTGCTAATTACTTAGGTCTTAAACTCTGCGCAATACATCCATAGGCAAACCCAAGCTCTCTCTTGCACTATGGCAGTAAGGGCTGGGTGGTGGCAGAGCAGGCTGCTCACAGGGCACTCTGGCTTCCCACTTCAATCCTGCAGCCTAGCAAGGTCTCTGCTTCTGTGGGTCAGTGCTGTCCAGAACCCAGCAGCCTTCCTAGGTGCTTGTAGTGTTTCCTCCCCATCTGAAACTCATGGGGGAGCCATTGCAGTCCTAGGGGCTGGTAAAGGTTAACAGAAAATCTCAGACATTGAGGCAGGTTTTTCCAGATCCGTTAAGTGATCCAATGAGCTGGGGAGAGTTTGGACACTTAAAAACCCATGAGACACTATTAAAGATGCTACCACTAGAAATCCTTGAGTTATTGGAAGAGGATTCTGGGGAGGTATCAGTGGTTTGCCCTGCTTTGGGGCAATTTTCTGGGCTGCTGACACTGTCAAGAGGGTGCTGGTTCAAAGGCAGATGCTCCGAGCCCGTGCAAGGCCTTTGTGGTTCTTATGAAAACACCTAAAATAAGTCAGCAATAAAAACTGGGGAATTTACAATGCAATTTCTAAACCAGTCTCTGGGACATGGAACAAACTCAGCCATGCATCAGGATAGCCAAAAAATACCTCTAGTTTGTTGCAGGATAAAATGGATGCCATGCACAAGCTGAAGATTCTGGTGATGTTTCTGGCTCTGGCTGTTTTCGTGGCTGTAGTGATACTGAATGCTGGAGATGCCACTGGGACATTCAAAGGTAATGCAAACAAACTGGCTTTGTTCAGAGTTGAATTTCATGCATTACATCATTTGATGATTTACGGTGCCTTAGGTGGGTTAGAACTGTTTGCTACCATACTGCTTCTCCAAATACACCTTTATCTTTGGAAGATGGAAGCAGCCGGTGCATCCTCCAGGAGTTACAACCAGGGGACTGAAATCCAGTCCTTGAAATGCAAGTAAATGATCTTGTCCTGGGTGAACCCGGGTCTAGGGGCATGTGAAAGGCAATCTTTGCATGCACTGCCCTTGTATCCTGGTGAAAGCTGCTATGTGTTTATTGAGGGCAGTGGTGCCTGGTCTGAGCACTTCCCAGCTGAAGCTGTCGGAAGTGGGCATTGTGCTTCTCTCTGGCTTCTGCATGCAACTGGCTTTTCTGGTTCTGTGTAAGAGGGAAGGTGCTCAGGGTTCCCCATTGGGACAGTGATTCTGTAACGGGTGTCTGAAGGAGAGCCAACTGCAGCACATGGCTTGTTTCCACCTCAGGCATCCTTTCATCTCCCTCAGATCCACTGAGGTGTGGCCTAAGCCTTGAGGAAGATTACAGGATGAGGGAATTCAGGAGTCTTTCCCCATCCTTGGTATGTAGGAACACTTTTACCTGCAATAACGTTCACCACCACAGGTCTGTTCAGGTCAACCCCTGGAAACATCTCGGCCAAGTACGACACTGACTTCACACCAGCTGGCTGGACTTTCCTCATCTGGAATGTCATCTATGCCTGGCAGCTTGCCTGGCTTCTCTACGCCTTGTTGGGGATATGTCGAAGGTATTTGCCCTGCTTATGGTACACTTAAGGGATAGTGGCATTTCTGTTCTGTACTTCAGTCTCTTACTTCCTTTTCTGGGACTCCTAATCAGAGTAAACCCACTGTCATTCCCCTTGACATGCTGAAGCTCAGCATCTTTTAGGTTCAGCGTCAAAGCTGAGAAGCAGTTTGGAGGTATATGAACTACTGTAATGTGTGGACATGTTACAAAGCATGAAGCCTGGTTTCCACTGATTCATGTGATCTGCCTGTTACCTGGTAGTATTTATCCACTGCTAGAGGCTGAGAATTCACAGGGGCAAAATTAATGAGTTATGGAGCTAATGCTTTGAGTTTACTTGCTGTTAGAGGTCAAGGATTTCGCATTGGGAAGTTCTGGGGCTGTAAAATCAATAACTGCCTCATGTACTACCATGTAATAGCTGTACTATTGTGATGTCTTCTGTGGGATACACCTACATTGCAGCTTTTCTGTCAAGGGTGACCATGGACTGCTTAGTTTAGGTATCTGCTGTTTTCACATGACTTGTAAGAACTTGCTCAGTTGATAGCTGGCAACACTGAAGGCTGAGGGAAGAATGATGTATGTGTTTGTACGAGAGTGATTAAGTCCATATACGTGTGTGTACATAAAATGTGTATGTACATATGCATTCACACTGTGATCCTATGGGAGCCTTTTCTCCCTGTGAACTGGGCTAAAATCCTATGATCACACCATTGCTACCACCACCAGTGTCACAAGCTTTGCAGCATCTGTGGAGCAGTCCTTAGTTATGCGCAGACACCAGCAAGTTCTGTATTGTGGGACAATGTTCTGATGGGGAAAGCCATAAGGACTGTGCTTCTGAGAAGGATGCGGGGGGGGGAATAGTTTGATTTAGGCTGAAATACTCCAGTGTAGCGTTCCTGTTAGTATGAGGAAAATGGGGGCAGGAAAGCTTGATTAGTCAATGCAGAAGAAAAATACCTTTCTCCATAACCACTTTTCCTGGCAGGAATGAATTTGGATGTGTCTACATAAAGCCAGACTTGCTGCCAATACCTTTTTATGCAGTGTGGATACTCAATAATGGCCTCAATATTGCATGGCTGTTTCTGTGGGACCGAGAGTAAGTTGGTTTTCCTTACAAATGCTTTCTAAACCTGTTGTTGAGACTGTCCAAATACCCTATTTTGCCCCTCCCTTATGTGTGAACACTTAAGCAGACCTGTAAAACTTCAAGGCAGGCCTTAGCTAAAGGTAGCCTTCATAAAAGTTTGGCACAATATTATCTTGGCCATGAGGTGGATTGGTTATTGAAGTCTAAGGTCTCCTAAAGTTGCTGCTGTTCCATGTTGTTTTTCCTTTACAGGTAAGACAGAAGCTATGCCTCTCTTCATAAATACAGTTAAGCTCCTTGCCTTGGTTTGTTTTCATAATCATGGTCACATGAAGGGCTTATAATAACACCACTGTCAAGAGATGAAGAAATCAGTTGCAGCCAGGAAAATAATAACTTTGTGATGTACAGAGTAGAACGGCAATATGTTAAAATGAAGGCTCCATGTAATGATTACCTTTATTAAAGGCTGATTAACTTAAAGCCAGCAAACACTAAAGCTATGAATTAAGGCATTAAGACACCACGTGTGTATGTTCTCTGTCCTAGATGCCTCCTCCCAGCCCTGGTGCTCCTGGTAGCTCTCACTGTTACTACGTTTGTCTGCCTCCTCATTTCGCACCGAGCCTTGAATGCCCATTCCTCGTGGCTTGTGAAGGGCCACAAAGCTGAGCTCTGGCTCATCCGCATCCTAGTAGGTGACATTTGGGATATGGTTGTTACTAAATGCTAAAAGCTCTGTGCAGTGCTGCAGGTACCAAGAGAGATTTAATGGCAGGAGATGGGTAAGGGAAGGCTTCTGCACTGACTTTAATCTGTGCTTGCTGCAGGTGCACACAGGCTTAATTGTGTCTTTCTTATTGGGCATAATCTTGATCTTTGGTCTTAAAGGTCTTTTCTAACCTAGCTGATTCTATGATTCTATGTTTTTCTGATAATGGGAAAGATTCAGAGCAATATATCCCTTGCACTTCTCCAATGGCTACAGAATTAAGTTTCCAGTGAAGTATGAAGACTTCAGCCCAGACCTGTTTGCTACGGGAAGAATATTTCTTGCAGAGGGAAAAGCCATTGCTAAGGGTGGCTTTTGTTGCTGTAGCTGATGATGTCCCTTGTATTTGATTACAAGAAGCTATCTATTTCTTGTACACTGCTCAAGGTTTCAAGTGCATCTGCCTTTGATTTTGCCAAATTCTGGAAGGAAATGATGATTCTGCTGTCCTTGAGAGGAGTGGGCGTTTGTTTGGCAAACTGCACAGAGAACACAAACATATTTGTACTCCATCACTCCTTTGTTCCTCCCCTGCTCCTCTCTCCTAGCTCAAACCTACCACCCTGACCCCTTCCCATCCAGGACACCTCGCCCTGCAGTTCCTTCCGTGCCTGTGTGTGCTTTAACCACCTTTGATTCCTTTGCTTGATGTCAACATTGTTCAGTGACAAAGCTTAAAATGTTCATCCAAGGAGCTAGGAGGGGTTTTGGTGAAGGGGGAGTCTACAAAGCTGGGGGGGGATTGGATAGAAAAGTTCCTACCAACCCTGCTGTGAATGTGTCTGCATCTCTTGGTACAAAGTGGGAGCAGGCTGTTCTTTACACCATTGTACTGCACTTCCTGTATTGTAACACAGGAAATGGGAATAGGTGGGTTCCCCATCCTCACTCAGGAGTGCCTCCAGCTCTTGATAGTACCTGATTCAGGCTCCATGTAGCAAAGATCTTTGCTGGGGGGGGGGGGTGCTAAGATCCAGAAAGCTTTCTCTCTGCCAGTTACAGCAGCCTGCAACAACTGGGCTGGGCAGCCAGGCAGACTGTATGCTTTGGGGTGTGGATGGGAAGTCCATGATGGGATTACAAGGCTTTGTATGGGGAATTCTGCAGCTGGGGTGGATTTCTGGGGTACTTTGGGCAAGCCAAGGCTTCAATACTTCTCAGTGTTGAGGGGCTTTCCCTGCAGCTGGGTCCAAAAGTCTGGTTTAAGTGCTCAAGTACCTAGGGATCACAAAAGACAATTGGGAATTGCCTTCTTTTATTGCTGGTTGTCATCCTGCTGTGCTATTTGGCAGGTCCAGAATGGGCTGGCACTGTATGCAACATGGACCAGCATTGCTACCCTGCTGAACTTTGCCGTTGTGCTGATCTACAAGTGGAATGTGGCCAATGAGACAGCAACAACTGCTTGTCTCAGCATCCTTGGTCTCAGCCTAGTAATATGGTAAGCATCCTCATGGGTTCTCACCAAACCCTTCCAGCCTCTCACAAATGGACTATTTGTGCCAATTCACTCAGTCTGTCCATGTACCAGCACAGAGTACAATGGCCCCTTATAATTCATGGCAGATGAGCAAGGACCCTGGGCATAGCTCTTCTTCCATGACCCTCAGCAATGCCAATAAGCACATGCTGTGGGCCAGGAACAGGTTGCTTGGATGAGCCCAACCTGCCCTGAGTTTACATATGAGGGTTTGATATGGAAAACAGTATGAAGCATGGCTTTTCCACCTAAACTTCTAAAAAAAGTCATCTTCTGAATTTAGGTAAATGAACAATTTTGGATTCTGGTCCAAACTGGCCTGCCAAAAGGAGAAAAGTCTTTGTCTAATTCCTTTAAGGAGTCAAAGTATGGAGAAAAGATTTACTTTGCCTCTTTTTCTTCACAGGTTTTATCTAGAAAACTTTGTCCTTGACCAGTATGTCCGCTATAACCTCACAGTCTACCCAGTGGTCATAACAGCTCTGACTGGCAGCGCGTGCAAGAACTTCTTGTTTTCATTCCCAACAATGAATGGTGTTTTTATAGGTGAATCTTTTGGGCTCTTTTCCACTCTTGTAAAAGAAGGAAGAGAAAACATTTCTACATCTTTCCTGTTTATTAAGGGCAGGAAAGTAGTATTTAGAACTGTCTCTTGGAAAGCAGTATTTAGAGGATTTATTAGGAGGTATTAATCTTGCAAAGTAAAGAGTAGAGCAGAAATCACTGTTCATGAGCCTTGGGGCTGGCTGCAAACCTTGTGTTGCCTCAAGTTCACTTCCCAGTGCAATATGTTTATCCTTCAATTCTTCATTGTCCACTTGGGTCCTCTGTTTGTAGCTCCATTTGACACAGGGTGGGCTGAAGGAAGAGGAAGGCTGAGATGAAGGCTGTGGACTTCCATTTATTCTGTATCATTTAAGGTATAAGATCAGTACATAAGCTTCTGACCCAAAGAGGGGATGTATTTAAATTTCACAATTCAAAACTCTGTGCATGCTCCTCTCCTATGCAGAATTGGGCTGGCCTTCAGTTTTCCCAGGATTGCTTGGTTGCTGCATGCCACTGTAGCTGAGTGTAGTCATCCATTGTAAAAGAGCTCAAGCTGTCCAAATACTGTGTCTGGCAAAAGCTATGCCATTGAGTGGCATGAAAGGGACTGAGCTGTGTGAGCTCTGGATCCTGCTACAGCCGTTTGAGATGCCTGTTCCCACTGTAAGGTTAGCAGAAGCTGCCATGGACCAGTGGCTAAAGCTAATGTCTGTACTGGCACCATTGCAGTCACTCTGGTGTGTGTCCCCTTTGGCTGTAAGGGCAGCTGGAGCTTGGTAGTGCCCAGAGGAACCCAACAGGACTTAGCAAAGCTTGTCTGCCAAAGGCATGAGTGCACTGGAGCCATCTCCTGATGGTTATGGCCACCAGGAATGTGTGGGTATGTGTGATCTGGCACACTGTGTTCCTGCAATGGGGTATTTCTACCAACAAAACTTCATCTTTAGTGGTTCAGCTTGTTTGGCTGGTAGGTCAGGAATGTGCTTTTCCCAAACTAGTGCATGTTTCTTCATATAGTTCAAGTATTCCTGGAGTGTTTTGTTAATGTAGTGCACTCTTATTTCTGTGTCCATAAAGCCCCCCCTTTAGGCATTCCTTGGCCTGAAAGCATTGGGTGGTTGACTGGGTAGCAGTGAAATTGATGGGGGGTAATGGCTCTTCTACAGGGGGTTTCTTGTTTTCTTCTTTCAATGAATGATCCCTATACTAGAGCCGTGATATGACAAGAGGGACTGACTTTCTCATGCATTAATGTGCTTCTGTTTGTTTTGTAGTTGTTCTGCTGGCAATCACTTGCTTCATTTTTGCTGTTCGGCTGGGACTCGTTGCATGGAGACACTTTAGGAGACCATTGGAAGCATCAGAAAACCCAGACCCATAGGGCACAGTGGCCTGAGACCTCTGGCATGTTGCAGCAAGAAGATACTTTAAATGGAGAAAAAAGGATCTGGCATCTGCTGGTCTGTCCTTCCAGTATCAATTGCCTTATGTTCTCTATTTCTTCCCATTCCAAATACAGATGCTCGTCTGGAAACCTCTCCTGCTCCTAAGTTCCCTCATCTCAGCTGCTCACAGCCCTGAATTGAATCCATGCCCTTCTTCATTTGGTTTGACTCTGGATCAGTGCAGGAAAAACCTGAACAAGGAAAAAGCTGAACAGCCCCATACACAGTTGAGATAGAGCTGTGGCTCTATCTGTTGCTGCTGTCAACAGGCACTATGCAGGCTTGCACAGACACTTGTTTATGGTTTTTCCTTGGTAACTAACTTTCCTTAAGGCCAAGGTGAGCAGTGAGACTCCTGTCATGCCTCTGGCCATTCAGTGCTGGGTTTCTGCAAGCCCCTGTGGTGTGAGCAGGAATCCTGCAGGCAGCAACTGCTCACTCTCCTGCTGCTTTTCCCACATGATAAAGATACTACAGCTCTGGAGATCCACCTGTGCTGTCAGCTCTGTGTGATACCCAAGGGGGGAGAGGAGGAGTGACTGAGTATTTCTGACACAAATGCAAGCCTTCAACCTATTTTTGTTTGTAGCTCTGGAAACTGAAGATGCGTTCACCTGCCCTGGTTTTTCCCTTTCTCAATTAAGTTAGTCACTGTGTCACCGCCTCTGTCTGTGACCCACAATAGCAGCAGCTTTACTGTTCCTGCTCTGCCTATAAGACAGGAGAGATCTGGGTCAGGCAGGAGCCGTGGGTTGCCTTTCCCTGAGCTGTGCAGTGCAGTTTGTGCTGGCTGGATGCCTCCTGGCACGCTGGCAGGAGGTGAGATGTGCAGATGAGGTGGTACCTGCTCTGGAGTGAAGCTGCTGCTTCAAAGGGAAGCCTGTTTAAGGAAAAATCACTTGAACTGCTACCATGAGTCCATTCTGGTTTGATGCATTCTCACCACAGGAAGCCTTAAGGTGGATTGACTGAGTTGTCAGACCACTGCCTCCACATCCTGTGCCTACTTGAGAGGTGATGGTGCCTCACTGCTATCTGGAAGTGTTTATACATGGCAGGTGCTTTCAGATGCTGAATTCATTGCAATGCTATTACAGAGGTTAAATTGTCTAAAATACCATGTGCTATCATTTACATTTAACAAAACTAAATTGGTGTCATGCACTTCCTCTTTCATTTTGTCATGTTTTATTTTCAAGTAAACCAGCAAATTCCACTACTCTTCCACTACATCTGTAAGCCACCTGCAGTAACCATCCTGGCTGCTGGCTCATTTGTGCTTGGGGTTCTGCATGGGCCCTAGTCTCTTCCTGGAGCCAGCTGTTCCCACTGATTGTGCTTTCATCAACCCTTGAAGGTGAAGACTTGAGTGCTGAAGTGCCCTTCTGCTTAAATGCTGTTCTTCCCAAGAGCCCTGCTGGTAACTGCCCAGCAGCTTCTCCATAAGCTGCTGTCTTTAATATAGTGGTATTAAATGCACTGGTGTGTGGATTAAGGGGTGCAGGCAAGGTGAGTAGTTGGTGCAAGGCTATGCAGCACAGGGAGCCTTGGAAGGTGTTTTGTATCCTCTCATGTAAGAGCTCCCGGACCAGGGTAGCTGCATGGCCTTTC
>JBCJKH010060592.1:0-15764 GCA_039877255.1 Loriculus beryllinus | reverse complement strand
ATGTGCCTTTTTTATTTGCAAATACTGAATAACTGGGTTTTTTTCTTCTTTTTGGTGGGGGGACACTAAAAGTGTCTGTGTAGTTGCTGGGTTGAAGGCATTATGGGCGTGATGCATTCATCATCTTGAAGGGTTCAGGAGAAGGAATACCTACATTCAATTCCTCATCTGGCTGTGATGTGGTGACAACCTGGTTGTAATCTTGGAGTTTAGCACCAGTGTATCAATGTCTGATGTGAACTGTTTGATAGTGGCAGAGTTTAGCTAAAGAGCAAAGCTAAGGACCGCGTTTTCTTTAAGTCTGCACTGAAACTTTGGTGTTGGGTTTTTCAGTGGTGAACATGATCTTTACAGAGCAAGGAAGTATTAATCATGTCTCTGCATGTGAACACTTTTTGCCTGTAAACATGCATATTTTCTTTACTCAAAGGCATTAACAATATTTAAGGTGTGTTAAGATACGGGCAGCATTTGCTTTGTACCTAACCAGTAGAGTCAAGACTTTCTTGTTGATCCTTAGGTCTGCTGCTGGTAGGAGTGATGGAAACAGACCTGGTAAGTGTAGAAAGGTTGGCTTTGGTGTGCTGTATCCCTGAGCAGGGACAAAGCAAACTCTCCAAGGCCCAGCACATGCAGCTCCTACAGGACAGTGAGCTGGGGAATGAATTTCAATTACTGTGGGGTGCAAAGGAGGCTGCCTGCCCTTGGCTAAGCAGGGACAGACGGGCCAGAGCAAGCAGCCAGTGTGGCTGAGGGATGTGGGTAAGAAGGGGAAGTCAGAGAAATGTGGACATTTTTGCATGGAAAAGCCGAGAAAGTTCAAGAAAGCATTTTAAAGGTTGATGGTTTGGGTTCTAAATGTTGAGGTCTGGGTTTGTTGTACCCAGCAACAGTTTCTCACTGACCCTAGCAGCAGGTGTAAGGCTGGTGTGCAGCAGCACATGGCAGTGCTGTCACAGCAGGTGGGTGAAAGGCATCTACCCAGCAAGCAAAATACCCCGGGCTCCACAGAGCATGCAGCCCACAGCCCTGCTTCTGAAACCCTCAGCTCTCACACAGCAAGACAGTTTTAACCTGCAAGCTTCTGCTGGGTTAGAGTGTATGGCTGCCTCTGGTGTCACTGTGGTCCTTTATGGCTGTGGGCTTTCCTTTTATTAATCTCAAGATCACTAGAGTGACTTCATCTTCCATTCTGCACTCTTGTTTCAACTAACCAGATGTCAGTGTAGCTGTGAGATATGTATTTTTCCACTAGCTGTGTGGAAAATGTATTTAGCTAAATAAGGGTGAAGAAGACACATTATGCTCCTAATGAAATGTGACCATACTCATATTTTATTTCAAGTTGCCCATTGGTGCTAATCAATTATCACCCATGATGAGCTCATCTGAATAGTATCTGGATTTCACACGAAGCTGCAGTAGATCATTGACTGGTTAAGAAGCATTAAAATCTCACTCTTCAGTTATATGTTCAGAGAAATGTAGATGTTGTATCAAAAAGGAAGGTAGTGATGCCAACATCAAGAATAGAAGTGAGGGATGATAAGGAAAAAGTGGAGAATTTATACATTCCATTAACTTAATGGCTTTAGGATCTTTATGTTCTTTTCCTGTTAAAACATATTTACTCCTAAAGGTCTAAAAAGGTTTGCCTTTCGGTAAAGCAGTAAAACTTTATATGATGATCGCCTACTAAGTATCTGTTCTGCAGGACTGGTTGATTCTCCTGTAATGAGATCTCCAAGCTATGAGCTACTAAGGGAGCTTGCTGGAATAGGAAAAAATAATGTTTTTTCAAAAGGTAGATTTATGGCCTGTTGAAAACTCACCTCCTCGCTGCTCTTGCCAAGGGAGAACAATATAATTTTATGGGCTGTCTTCTTGTTTGCAAATGCATGAATTTAATCCTTGAGTAAATGAGCTCTCACAGGGAGGGAGACACTGCAGGAATGACACTGAAAGGACAGAGGATGGCATACTTGAAGTTGATAATTGGTCAAAGCAGAGGGTGGCTGAAACTGGCATTGTGTTTTTTAAGATCTGTGGGAGCTAATGCACTGCAACAGTATTAAACTCAGCGGGCAGATTGAGAGAGTTTGACCTTTTCTCCTACTCGGTTAAAAAAACCTCTAAAATCAATTTATGTTGAAAATTACTGAGGAATTATGAGCATGCACCAGTCCATACCTGCCCTTTAGGGATTTTACTAACACACTCACTGATAGAGAGCTCAGCTGGGGTGTCTTCCCCAAGGGAACTTTTTGGGACAGGTCCGTCCCAGAGCTTTGGGAGGGAGTAGAGCTGCCTGTTGCAGGGGATGCTGCAGGTTGCCGAGTCAAGAGGTCTCATCTGCATCCCTGTTCTGTGGATGTCTGCTCTCCATGCTCATCTCCCTGGAAGGTAACAACTCTGCAGGCACTCACCTGGGAAGTGGGAGAGGTAGGTTTAGCTTCTCTTGAGCACAGGGCTGGGAAGCACACCATGGTGCACCCCAGCATTCAGCTGCCCTCCTGGCCAGGGAGGGGGCTGCCACGGTAGGGCCACTGGCAGTGCCCAAGCAAGATAACTTAAGAGCTGTCACAGGCCCATTTACTGTGTTTCATGGAGGGGCATTTAATATTTTTCCTTGTCATTAGCGTGCCTGATTGCACAATGCAAACAAGTGCCAAATTTATGTGTCCCCAGCTGAGTGTGGTGATCCTGCTGGTACCCAGGTAATGCCAAGTCCTTGCAGGTCCTCAATAGAAATGCCGTGTGCTGAACACAGGCAGGGGCACTGTCCCACAGGCTGGGAACGTCCTTTAATCTTCCTGAGCCTTTCTCTGTTTTACCATAACATGTTTTCATCAACGCCCATTTGATTTTCTGTCCTGCTCGAGATTGGAAGAGTGATAACTGCACAAGGGCCATGCTACTGGTGGTGAATGTCTTGCTTAATGTCAAGAATGATCTCATTCATAAGCAGTAGTACTCCAGTGACCAATCAGAAAAATCAGACAAGCAAAATTCATTGCTGCAGTATCTTATTTCAAAGTTGCAGGTAAAGTTGTGTCTTATTTGTTAATTTGGTTTTTCTTTCCTGTAATAGAAGTCTCAGAGTCCCACTCACAGATTGGTGGGACTGTGGGTATCACAAGACAGTTATATTGCAAAAATGTTTGTTCAGAGATCTCCCTTCCAGCAAGAGAAACAGTTAAAGAAGCATATTTTTAATTTCTGGTGTTTGGTTGACTGGTTCGGCTGCCTAAGAAAACAATTACAGCCATAAAGACATGGGCACGCAGCTGGATACTGCAGCAGCAGAGCTGTTGGATGTCCTGCCAAACAGTACGCTCTGCACTCAGCCTCTGATGTGTTGCTAATTTAGCTGAAAAAGTGGCACTGGATGCTATCAAGAATCATTCACTGCAATTCTATCATTTGAGATGAAGATTTTAGAGATAAATTTCAGAATGGGTTCCTAGGTAAATTAAATGATTTAGAAACCCAGATAGTAATTGCTGTAGGACATGCTGTGCAAGGAATAGTGTTTTAATAGCCACACAGTGCTGGCTGCACAGTCACTGGTACCCCTGACTTCAGCTTTGTGAGTGAGTTTTACTGGGGGAGCTTTGAACTCCTGCTGGGGCTGGGCAAACTTCTGGTTGGAGTAAGTGGTGCTTTTTCCAGTCAAAAAAATTGGGAACATTTTTGAATCGAATTACTTTCTCAGGGAAAAACTAGAAACTCCTTGATGCTTTTTAATTTTCATTCCACATTGTTATTTTTTTAAAAAAATCATACTTCTCTATAATTTAGAAATGCTACACTAAAAAAAAAAAAAAAGAAAAAGAAAAGAAATCCTTCTCTTTGAACCATTCTGTTGAGTAAATTGACTTAAATTTATTTTTAAGGCTAAAATATTTAATCAGAAATTCCCTTGACCTCAAATATTTTATTCCTGACCAAATATTTAGTTTTACTGAACCCAAAGGGATTTTTGTGGTGCCTCCTCTCACTGGGACACCAAGAAATATGTTTAAAATGTTCCAAATAAATCTGAATTATGTTTTTTTTTTATAACTGAAACAACACTGTTTAAACATGGTGCTATGCAAACATAACATCTATTTTACATCCTAACCAGTCTATTTTTCCTCGAAAATTCAAAGTTTGGGCTCTAAAGTTTAATGATATCTGTGACTTCTCTCAGGACGTGTGAGAAGCGACGGGTGTTTCCTGTCCGAGATGTCAGCTTTGTTCTTCAGTGCATTTGAACAATATTTATCTGTATTTACCCTCCTGCCTTTGGGTGAGATTGTCACCCTGGGACGAGGTTGTCACGTCAGACAATGTTATGTCAGGGCACAACCATGTAGCTGTAACACTGAAGGCTTCTGCTGGCGTTTTTGCCACCCAGATTCTGACAACTCCGGTTGGCTGCACCAATGCCAGATTTCCTTCTCTTGAGCTTCTGGATGGATTATTTTGTTAACGAAGCTTGCTGTGTGGCTCTGGAAGGTTTTTACCTCTCTCTCTGTGTCACTGTATTTAAAAAAAAAAAAAAAAAGGGAAGAAAATTTATAACCTACTTCTTCGAAATTCCCAAAGGCTTCCAGAAAAGTGCAAAATGTGATACGGTTATCCTCCTTGGCTATAAATTCCATTTTTTTGTTACTAAGGATTCTGCTATATGTTAGGGCACATTCTGTCTATGTGTGTGGCCACTTCTGGTGCCAGAGGGAAATATAAAATAGCCCATTTCTCAATATATATGTCCTCGGGCCATTATTCTGCATCTGACCTACAGTCTGTGTAGAGTTGCTTTGTCTGCAGTGAATTTTTCGCTCTTGTGTTTTACAGCACCTGGAAGGCAGCCAGCCACTGGAGAGAGCAAGCAGGAGTATGAGATACTACTGTGCATCAGGACAGCCTTAAAATGAATGTCGTTTATTCTCAGCTTTGAGAACTGAATTCCATGGGTTGTAATTGAATCCGCTGTCAGACCCATGGGGCTCAGTTCTTCAGCTTGGATATTTCTGTCTTCATACACACAGGAGATCAAAGAAGCACTTGATCATTCACTGGCTCTTCTGGATGGTGATAGCAGCAAGTAGGAGAGAAAGAATAACTGATGTGAATCGTTTTAACAGGCAGGTTTCATTGTGAAAGCCAGGCTCTCTCATGTTAAATAGCTGTATGGTGATTGAATCTCTCCTTAACTGATAGGCTCTATGTTGCTATTCACTGCTTAATTCACTCTGTTCTTTCCTCTTAGTTTTATCAAGGTTACATATAAATCCTGAGATACTGTTGATTGAACGACAGTCCCCAAATAGTGCAAAGTGATGCAGTGCTCCTACGAGCAGCCGTGGTGAGTTTCACTAGACCAGTACAACCCTGGATCTCCCTCATTTGAACACCAAGTTTCCCAGCTGATAATGTGCTGTAACCTCCTGTCTGATACCACTGCTGTGCAGTTATTGTTTCTTTTGCTTTGCCAAATACCCGTTGTCAGCAAGAAAAATATCTCGGTTGCAACTGTAAAGAATATGCGTTTGCACCAGCTGCCAGCACCCTTACATAAACACACATTTGCTTTCCTGAACATGGCAATATGCTCCCAGAGTGTTTGGATTAGGGAGTTTCTAGTGTAGTCAGTGATGGCAACATGAGTGCTGTTTGAAGGCACAGCAGCACAAGCATCCCTTTATAGGGGGATTTATTTAAGTCACAGGCTAATGTATTTTTTATTGGAGCATCTATGCTAAAAGTTTCATTCAGGCACCAGGAAAATAATATTTGTGGTCTTTAAACATGTAAAGAGTTATCACTGCTAATGAGCTTTCCACCTCTTTCCTGCAATAATAACACCTTCTAAATTACATTTTTCCAGCTCAGTAAAGTGATACATTGATCTCATCCCTGTGGTGCAATGCTCACAAAAGCATAGAAATATTAAAATCCCACAGGTGCAGAAGCAGTGTGCTCAGTTAAGCAGCTTAAAACTGTCATAATGCCTTTTATTCTGAAAATGTATTTACACTAAAAATAATCAGATACAATCACTGTTGCCTTTGGACACCGATGTACCTTCATGGTGAAGTGCTTTTCACATAAGTTTTTATTCTAGGTGTTGAAGACGTTCTTTGTGGCTGTCTGAAGTGCATTGTGTTCACTAGTCTAGATATTACAGTTCTTGGAAGAATTCAGCAGTTTCAGCAGCTCCTGCTGTGAGAATATCCATTAAAGAAGAGGGAGGAATGCACCAAGCAGAGTGATGAAGTCTCATTTTTTCATTTCCTCTATCATCCCTGTCAGAAAAAGGAAATGAAATTTGAGGTCAGAGTTAGAAAAATTGCAGAAGAAGAGGAACAGAATAGTTCTACAGGATGTCTAATGCAGGCAGCATGGTAGATGGTAGATGGCTGAAGGCACAAAACTTCATCCGCTTCCTTTGCTATGAAGTCCAGCCTTCAGGCAGTGGTGCAGCAAAGAAGATGATGTGTTTATAATGGTTTATAAAGGTCACTGATGAAATCAAGATGGTGTTTGATGCAGGAGTCTTTGCAGTCCTGTCTCTTTGGGGGCAACCCTCAAAATACGGTGTAAGTAATGCTTTTTTTTTTTTTCTCAAAATCCACAGTAAGTTGTGAACTAATAATAACAAAATTGATGTTATCTTGAATTAAGCTTAAGTAGTTAAAAGATGAAGGGATGAACAAGTCACCATCATCTAAGTGAGGGAACAGATCCAGGGCTGTTGTTACACCGATAATGGCTTCTGCCTGCAGTAATACTTTGCAGGAAGGGTGAAGAGGTTCTCATGGTGAGCCCCTACAGTGTGGTTCCTCGTTCCCTACAAATTCACACACCTTTGAACTGCAGATAGGA
The DNA here is from genome assembly GCA_039877255.1 of Loriculus beryllinus. Classification (NCBI taxonomy): domain Eukaryota; kingdom Metazoa; phylum Chordata; class Aves; order Psittaciformes; family Psittacidae; genus Loriculus; species Loriculus beryllinus. The sequence continues at coordinate 8,888 of JBCJKH010060592.1, read as the reverse complement.
TATCACTGCCAAAGAGCTGATGGCTGTATGTGAATAGCGCTGAACCTCCCCAAGTGCTACAGACTGCCTGTGCCTAGGTGAAAGTCATGAAACTTGTGTCTAGCTTTTGAGCTTCAGCTCTTCATCAGTGTTGGGCTTGCATGTAGGAAAACAGTCACACAGCTCACATGTAATGAAAAAGTAATTGGTATTTTTGTCCTGAAAAAGCAGATGCTCTAATTGTAGCTGTTCACATGAAAAAATGGTGAAGGAAAGAGCTGTTCCCAGAGTTGTCTCAAAGTTGCCTAGGTGTTTTCTGCGCTCCACAATTCTTGCTGGGTGGGAGAGAACAGATTAAAGTGATTAGACACAGAGCTATTTTGAAAGCAGGAGCAAGTCTGCCTTTCAGCCCTGCAGTGACCAATCATTCGGTGTGCTCTTCCTTTGCTAGGCTCCTGTAGTTACTTTCGAACCTTGCTTGCCCTGTGGGTGACAAGGCATCTTCTTTTTGGACATTCTTGGCATCTTCAAATCAGGTAAGTTCTCGAGTTGCAGACTGACAGTGCCATGTCTTTCAGAAGAACAGTATTCTTACTATGCAGTTTCAAACCAATGTACCTTCTGTCTGTCTAACTGTGCTCCCTCTATGTGCTGCTTTATTCTATTTCACTGTAGCCAGGGCAGTTCTCAGGATGCCTCAGCCTGCAGCTCACACTCCAGCCAGCCTGCGCGAGGCTACGTGCCTGTAAGCACACTGAAGTAATGCAGTGTCACGGTGCTGAAGTGATTCAGTGACTCATTTCCTGATGCTCTGTCAGATGTAGAACGTATTACGTGTATTAATTGATACAAGACCTTACTGAATTCACCAGCTTTGTGCACAAGCACCAGAAGTGAAAGCATCACAATTCTGATGACTGCATCTCTTCTGAAGGATTTTCTTATCTTTTCTTGTTCCCTGACTTACAAAACTGATCTCTTCAATCTGGTCCTCTAAATGTTTCATTTCAGAGTGAAATTCTGATTTTTTTCATTGTACTTTTTTCCTCTTGGCAGAATCATTCAGGTGAATCCAGCTGTATTTGTTACTGCTGCTCTAGATTTGTAACTTGACTTTGGGGCAAGTAAAGCATTTGCTAAAAGAATATACCCTCATCTTTTTTCAAGCTGATCTATGCCACCTTCTGGTGCTTATTATTCTATAATCTTACTCTGTTTGTTTTGTTCTGTATAAATCAATGGACTGAAGCCCCTGGCACAGCTCTGGCAAACCAGCAAGGCTACCTACATTTTAACTGAGAGTCCAAACACCTAAAATGGAGAAGCAGCCCTCAATTCTCTTGCATGCTTGTTGCTCTGCACTCAGTGGCTTTCTGCTTGCTATTCACAACAAACAAATGAGGGCAGATACCAGCACCCTTCATCTTCTGGTGTGAGAATGCCCAAGCGTCACCTTCTGCTGCTGTTTGTATGGTTCTCTGCCTCCCACTCCTTTGGCTGACATTCTGTAACCAGTTCTTGGTCCTCAGTCCCTCCCCACCTCTCTTGAGGCATCTCTCTTCCGGTATTTTTCTCCTTCCCTGCATATGGTGGGACTGTGTCGCTCTTCTTGTTTTCTCTAGCTCATCCCCCAGGACTCTTTTCTCCCTGCTACAAGATAGTGCTTGAATCTGGTGAAAAAATCCAACCTCCTGAGTGCTGGAGGGGCTCATGCACTACTTCAAAAGCAGAATGGAAAAAAATAGCAGAACAACACCTAGGGGAGTGGACAGAGGCAGACAGAGGGAGAGGAGCTGCTGCAGCAGTAACAGCCCTGTAAGTGCTCCTGTGGTTTGCATTGCAGGTAAAGTGAGAAAAGAAGGTGACCTGTGTCATTAAACCTGCTCCCTTTTGCTGCCTCCCACCCATCATTTTCTCCCTAAGCCTCTGCATTTCTTTCTTACACCATGTGTGCCTTGTCCAGTGAATGCTGATGAGAGGCGTTAGTGCAGCCTGCAGACAGGCATTTAGTCTCAGCAGACAATCTTAAGTCTTTTCAATTGAGTAGCTGTTTATTGCATGTTCCTCTTGGTGCTCTTTGGTACCCCGAGACAAGATAGCTGTTGCTGAATGTGGCTCTTCTTTTTGGCTAGCATCCCTACTCGTTTCCAGGAAATGATGAGTTTATGTCAGGTTCAGTAATCCTGATGTCTGCACAGTTGAGAGTGGCAGCACTTTTGAGTGTGCATGTGTATATATGGAAATTACAGCTTTGACAAGCCTCTCATCTGCCTCGGGAAAGAAGCAGCAGGGCTTAAAAGCTATGGAGTTGCAATATGCTGACTAAAGTCATTAGTTTTCAATGACTCATATTCTGGTTTTTGTGGCAGCCCAGCCATACAGCAGATTGTCCTTTTTTATCTTCTGTCTCTTTCTTTTAAAAACGCATTACATCAGAAAAGTTAATACCTAAAGATAGCTTGGAAGGTCTGTCCCTTTAGCAGGACACATGCGCTCAAGTACAGGAACCTCTGTTCACTGACATCCCTCTTTAACTCTGCAGTACTAGCCTATTCTTGCACGGGCAAAGACACACTTTTAAAATTTACATTAGGTTAGAGCTATTGTGAGAGATATTTACTGGGCTGTCTTTCTGGGGGTCATCCTTATCTTCCATTTTCTGACTGCTCACTACCAGCCTGGAGAGGAATTCTGGGCAAAGCCAGCTGAAGCAGGCTGTGCCTTTATCTAAGTGACACACTGAGATATTTCTGGTTCCCATTAGCTTCTATAATGAGGGACTTTTCCACTTTTTCTTTTTCTTTTCTGTGCTAAAGACAGGACTTGCACTACCCCAGCACTTAGGGATAATAGAATCATAGAGTGGTTTGGGTTGGAAGGGACTCTAAAGATCACCCAGTTCCAAACCCCCTTCCATGGGCAGGGACACCTTACACTAGGTCGTATTGCTCAAAATCCCCTCCAGCCTGGCCTTGAACACTTCCTTGAATACTTGGAAATTTTTTACTAATTTGCTGGAATTAGTCAAAAAATGTCATTTGTTGGAAGAATCTGCCACGATAAGATTCTCTAGCTTTTTTTCTAATTTTTAAAAAACCCCTTTCTCTGACTTTCCACCCCTTTGTTTTCCTCCCTTTTACCCCGCAAAAATGCTATGGTCTACTACCTATTGAAAAAGCTATCGATTTTGCAACACAGATTTTTGGGAAAGGAAGCTATTCCATTTCAAGATGTGACGGAAGTTCTAAAATCAGATTTGAAATACAAACACAAATCCCGGAGGATTTGTCTGTATGTGTTAATATCTGTAGCTTGCCTGTAAACTTCTCTGCTGTACGGGTGATGGCAGAGCATCACCAGCCTTCATGCATCACTGCTGAAGCAGCAGGCAGCACTTCCACTGTGCTGTGGAGCTACCTCTTAGAAGCAGATCGTAGATAAATGAACCAATTTGTACAAAAATAATCATCACTGGGATGATTCTTTCAGATTCATAATAGTGTATTAAATAATAATCATTAATTTGTTGTCTAGAAAAACACCCGGACTCAGCCAAGCATTGCCAGTTTCTGTAGATAGCAATTCAATTACTATTGTGCTGGAGTTAAATCTCGTGGTATTCCTGTGAGAAATTTTATTCTGTATTTATTCCCATTTTATGGACTGGGACACAGGGATGTACTTGGCTAAGGACACAAAATAAATCTATTTGAAGTTTTCTAGGAATTTTGCCATAGTTAACATCACTGGTTGAAAAACTTGAGTATAAAGGATGCTGTCAGTGTTGTCTATAGCCTAGACCTCCTCTGAACAGTTACCCATAGTGCAGAAATGTCCATTATATGCTTGCACTGTTGCTCAGAAAGTTGCTTTGCCTGTTCCTGCCAGGGAGAGATCTTAGAGAGGAAAATGCCTCCTGATGCCCACGGATCACCAAACACCATCAGAGGCAGAGCCACCTAAATCAGACCCACCTCAAAAGCCTCCTGTTAACGTTTTACAGGTTCACTTGGTTTATGTGTTTCCTCCTTTCTCTGTTTTCCTCTGCAGGCTCACGTAAGGAAGAGTTTTTCCTGGATGCAGGAATCTGTGGCTTTTGTGACATTTTTAGGCACATCAACTGGTTCACACAGCCCTTCAGAACAGACCCGAGGCTGCAGCACGTCCTTCAGTGCCTGGGCACTTGCACCATGGTAGGGGCTTAGCAGTGGAAATCTTTATCTTTCCCAGCAGGAAAACAAAGCTTTTCTTTTGACTGAGCTCTCATGCAGTGCTGACAGCACTGGCTGGGGCGCTGCCGAAGAACAAAGGGCAATATTGTCTTTAGAAAGCAGAAAGCACATTAAAAGTTTCTAAGCTCTGTTTGTGAAAAGCTCGGAGTCGCTTGATTAGGAGCTCAGAATTGGTCTGACTCCTTCCAGCCTCCCCACTTCACCCTCGTCTCTGCGCGACATTGCAGCTGCTCTGATGAAAAACAGTTATTTAAAAATCCGCTCGTAGCTATGGCAACCTTCATGCACTGCGTTCAACCAAAACTCTGAAACAGCAGCAGAAGTTTCCTAACGGGGTATTTATGAAGATTTTTGTCTTTCTGCAATTCAAAATGGAAATATTCCAGTTTGAAAGAAGGGGGTTATCAAAATCTCATTAATTTGGGAGTAACGTTTTTGTTGTGGGAGCTGCTGCTCAGATTTTTTTTCTTTTTCTTTTTTTTTGTGGTTCTGAGGTTTTTTTGGCTGTGGTGTTTTGGGTTTTTTTATTTTTTAAGATTCCTCTGATTTCTTGAACTCTTCGGAGCCTAAGACCTGCGGCACTTTCCAGCTCCCTGTTCCTTCTGTCTGTGCCTGTCCTCTCTAGCAGATAGCTAGTTTTGCAGTGGTGTGGTGGAAGGATAGTGGTGTTGGGATCAGGCTGGTGGGGATGGAGCATTCCCAGGGATCCCAGACTTTGCCTTCCATTGCACAACCCAGGTGATTTATTTAGCCCACTGCCCATCCAGTTGCCTGGTTGCCTGCTCTGAGAGAAGCAAGTAGATGTGCTTGCAGTTAGGTTATTTAGTGCCTCCATGATATTCCAACATTTCTTAAAGACACAAGCTTTCAGGGTATACCCAGTTTCTCTAGGTACAGTCACAGTAGACTACTCAGACAACTCAGTTGTGCTGGCAGCACCTTAGTAGAGTTACGTTTGCAAAGCTGCTATTTTTCCTTTTCTTTTCCTCCCTCTTCTTTTTCTCTGTGCATTTACACCTTCAAAATCATCAGGATAAAATTAAGGAAGCCTTGCTGAGACATACACTCTGCTGCCCTAAACCCCCTTGAGCTATGATGATATGTTCTGGGGCCTCTGAAGTGTGGATTAGGTCTAATTAATACTGTTTCTTGATCAATGGTTTTGACACAAATGCATCGAAGGGATTTATGTAATTACAGGTGTAACAGCAAGGGCTCTTTTGCTAGGAAGCTCTCAGGGCTGAGGCAGGGAAGTTTGCTCCTAGTGATGGGGTTTTGGCCTCCAGCCGCTGTAGGTATGTGGCTGCCCCATCACTCTTGTGCTGTTTTTTGCCTTGGCAGGTTTGAAGCTACTGATTTGCACTGAAGGATTCCTTAGGTGTGGACAGGCACATTCCTCAGCTAGCACACATTTGTATAACTGAGCATTGGTACCTTTTGTCCATACCAATAGGATTATTCCTGACCCATATGGTGATCTCACCATATTTCATTTTTTTGAAATGCTTCACAATAGGTTATAATGAACCAGCTGAGGAGGTGTTATCAGGGTAGACAAAGAGGAGTGTATTTCTTTATTCTAATCTGTAGAAAAAAAGAGTTGAATTGATCTCATTTCTCACAACACATCTAAGAGAAAACATGTAAGGGATGTGAAACATTCAACACCTTCCAGCCCTCCCACTCTGCATTTTGGATAACTGACCTTGTGTCCACCCTTCTTTCAGCACAATGGACATCCAGTGTCTAATCCATACAACACATCTATTGCTGTGATCAGGTGAGAGAGGACCAGGACATAAAAGAATATATGATAGGCAGGGCTCCAGAAGGGGAATTGCACTATTACAAACGAAAGAGATTAAACGATGAAACTTTGCTGTTCATTGATTGTGCTAAACCAATTACACTTCATTCAGGGCTGGGAATCTCTAATGGAGACTGCAAAAACTGCCAAACGGGTTGGAGTTGTACCTGTATTGGCATGGAAAAGTTCTGATTTGATAGGAAATTGGAAAGATCAAAGAAAATAAGGCTAAATAGAATCTGAAGGAATCCTGTAGTCTAGACCATGGAATGTGCTGGGAGGCATTCATAGACATCAAGGAGATGTAGGCCTTGAGTTCAGGACTGGATCCAGGCTTCAGCAGTTTCATGTTTTGAAATTTCCCTATCACAGTACAACCACATATCAAAGGGTTTACAGAGCCCTGCATGCCTTTGGCATGGAGGTGAACACACAGGAAGGAGAGCTGAGGTGTGCCCATCCTTCTCTGAGTATCAGCGAAGCATGAAATGGGCTGGAGCTACAGGGCTGCAAAGACGTCATCCGGTCAGGTAGATCCTCCTTTCTGCTAGGTCTGATGCAGAAAATAACCTGGTGAGCCCCAAGGGCTAAAGCTCTTCTGCCTTTTCTGGGAAGTGCCATGTGCAGCACTCAGGCACAGAGAGCTCCACTGCATTCCCATCCGTCTGCTGGGGACACGTCAGGATCCATGCCAAGCCATGGATTAAAATAGCATTAACACCATCTACTTCAAGACATTGTACTCAGGCAGTCCAACCATGAGCTAAATCTTTCTGACTTACAACAAAAATATTATTCTCAGCTTGCATAGAGGCAGTCAGAAAGTTGTGTTAGAAGCTCTAGCACACCATGGTGTGTTTTTCTGGTTGGTTTGTGGGGTTCTAAGTCAAATAGTTTTCTTTCAGCAGTTGGAGCAAGAACACAATTAGAGGGCAAAAGGCAGAGAGTGATGCTGGGATGATTTGCTTCAGTATAAGTTAACTTGCAGCTGGCAATCACCTTTGCTTAGATTTCATTTTAATGGGAATTTTCTCAGTCACTGTTTGAGATGAGAAGATGTGGATAGATCTTTTTTCATCAGTTCGGTGCTTTTAGCTGCAAAACTGTAACAGAATGAAAAATGCAGTTTGGAAAGGAACCAACACTGTTTATTTTGTTCTGCACTTTTCCTCGCTATTGAAAACATGAAAACAAACTCTAACAACAGCTCACAACTGGAAGGAATTAACCAAGTAAATACAGGAGCTGCAGCTTGTGAAAGCTGCTTCCGAAAACGGTGTGAAGGAACCACTGAATCCCTGCAGCTCCTCAGCACTCACCGGTTGGGCTGCTGCAGCCAGAGCAGCTTGTGGCTGCAGGCATTGCTCTGACCTGTGGCACCAATGGCTCAGTGGAGCTGCCAGGACAAGCTCTTGCGGAACACCTTACACTAAAACAAAGGTACAAATATTTATAGGAGCCTTCAAAAGATCTGTCTGTCACCCATCTGGCTTCCTTTACTCAGATACAATGCACTGTTTCCAACGTATCTAGTCCTTCTCTAGTTTAACATGTTGAGGTTTTTAAGACCCACTGCTCTCCATCATTTCACAGGAGCTCTCCAGCAAATCTGGTGTGTCAGTAGCTTTGAAATTAGTCTATGTAAATTTGCTTAGTATTTAAGCTTTCATCACTCCATCCTGGCTAGACGCGTGGCAAGCTCTGGCCTCCTATTTCTCCCATTTGGTTTTACTTTCCTTCAGGGATTTTTCTCTTTCCCCTTAATCCTGAAGCTTGCATCCTCAGGAAAACAAACTAAATACATTTTAAAAAGTGCTCTGAACTTCTGCTTAAACGAAACCATCTCCTGTAAACCCCTTCTGAGGTCCAAGAAATCTTGTGATAAAGCCTCTGATGCAAACTCCTCAAAATTGGCTGAGAAACTGAAAAAGTGCATATTTGCTTGAGCAGAACAAATATTTATAGGAGCCTTCCAAGCTCTGTCTCCTGCCATCTGGCTCTGCCGCAGCGGAGGCGCTGGAGCCTTCCCCTCGCCTATACGTGCAGGGGGGGAACGGGGCACAGCCGCGGCTGCACTGCCAGGCATCAACCGTGTTCAGTGCCTCGGGGCTTTTCCTCCCTCTCCTTCGCAAGAGAAGTTGCTAGGCTCGATTTTCCCATTAGAGGGCAGGGATGTAACGGCGAAGAGCGGCAGAGCGCGGAGCGGGGGGAGCCCGCTTTTAGTTTCGTAAGGGAAGGGAAGGGAAGGCAAGGGGAAAGATGCAATCAGAGTGTGGGCATCCAGTGATATAGGGTGCTAAGTGTCTGTCAAGCGTTTTAGGGGGAGAGAAATAGAGAATGAACCTCTGCCAGTTAATTCTAGAGGTACAAATAGTGGAAGAGGAGGTGTGGTGTTCCTCAGGGCTGTTTATTGGCACTGGCGTTGCTCACTATCTTTGTCCGTGACAGGGATTGAGCACACCCGCAGTAAGTTTGTTGATGGCACCAAGCTGTGTGGTGCTGCCAACGCTCTGGAGGGAACGGATGGATCCAGAGGGACCTTGACATACTTGAGAGGTGGGCCAATGCCAGCCTCCATGAAGTTCAACAAGGCCAAGTGCAAGGTCCTGCGCCTTGGCCAGGGCAGCTCCAGGCACCAATGTAGGCTGGGAGGAGAATGGATTAAGAGTAGCCCTGAGGAGAAGGACTTGGGGATGTTGCTCTAACTTGGCAGTGTGTGCTTGCAGCCCAGAACCACCCCACCCTGTGTGCTGGGCTGGCAAGAGGAAGGGGATTCTCCCCCTTTGCTGTGCTTTGGGGAGACCCCCCCTGCAGCCCTGATCCAGCTCTGGGGCAGCAGCACAAGAGGGACGTGGAGCTGTTGGAGCGAG
>JBCJKH010060588.1:0-60297 GCA_039877255.1 Loriculus beryllinus | reverse complement strand
GGGCAAATCTCAAAGTGCTTACTCAGTTTTTATAGTGTTAGGACTGGGGGCTGAATCCTGACTCAGCCCTTGCACTGACATGCTCCTGCTGAACTCGATGGGAGGTAATCTGTAAAATGACGGGCTAGAAATTGACTCGAGGTGTCAAAAGTCAGTTCTTTATCTTCACAGTCCAAAATCTTTATTAAGTTCTCACTCAACCAAAACTTGGCAAAATCAATGGGGCAAATCTCAAAGTGCTTACTCAGTTTTTATAGTGTTAGGACTAAAGCAAATTTCTATTGACTCAAGTAGGAGCTTATATGAGACAGGACTCAGCAAACAAAGTGAAAAACTTGCAAGATGTTTAGAAGTAGTTTGAGGGTTTAGCCCCAGGACCTTTTCCTCTCTAGAATGAGGAAAATGGGATATGTTAACCACAGGAAATCTTCAGAGATACATTCTTGCCAAAAAGCTTTTGCAAAAGCCTTAGTTTTTCCTTCAGCACCCTGTTTCCACCAGTGCTGTTGTTTACCCAAATAACACCTTCTTTTCACCCCTTCCTACAGCACGAAGAAATATTCTTCACATTTTGTAACAGACTTTTGGGTTGAAGAAAGACTGAGAAATTCCTTGTAAGGTACTTCTATAGCTGCCACTGGTGCTCTTGTTTCTTATTTCCATGCCAGATTAGCACGATACCTTGAGGTTTTTGTTCAGTTTCCTTCCCTGCAACCTTGTCTTTTCCTTCCCCTCTGCTGTCAGATTAGTTTTTCTGTCTGCTGGTGACGCAGATTTTGGACTTTCTAATTTTCTCTTTTTCAAGCTTATTAGTAAAAACACTAACATCACCAAACCGAATCCATCAATGCCAAAACTACCTCAAACTGCACTGCAAGGCCATGATGGAGTAGGGGGACAAATGCACCTCTGGATCCTGCAAAGCTGTGTTGTGGCTTCCATGTTTTTAGGTATAGTCTCTAAGTCCTCCAGCACAGCATTTCTGCCTCATGAGATGTGAGAAGGCATATAACAGACTATATAAAATTATGTACCTTTAATACTGCATTGGCAAAGGTCCTGGTAAAAGTTCAATTACAGATTTCCTTTTTGTTCAGCATGTTCACTCAAAGCACAGCAATGTCTCTCTTGATCATACAACTTTATTTTACTGCTCTGAACAAGGTTGCAAGGTTTGGAGCTGCTGAAGTGGAATCCATCCTAAATAATCACAAAACACACCCTTTGTGATTTATTAATCTTATACAATAGGAGTATTTGTGTACACCTACTGAAGTAAAATGGGAGCACAATCATCCTTTGTTATCATTACAGGGCTGATGGAAGTCATTCTTGAATTTAAAGGATATTTTAGGCAGATTACTAAGTACATAAGGAATGTAGGCACTTAATATCAACACTTTTCTGAGGCGAGGGTTCATTCTGGAATGAAGCAGCTCATTTATCTCTCTCAGTAGCGCTCTTTGCACTATCCACTTTAATTTTCAAGCAGAAAGGTGAATAATACAATTATTCAGATAATCCTCCCCAACCCCTCCCCTGTCCCAAAATCGATACAAACTTTGATTTTCCTTGAATTCTCTCCCTACCGTACAATTAACACAGAATTCAAACACTCACAGGTATGCACATTTCATACAATATGAAGCATTAGTGCCTTGCACTGCCTTTGATTTGGCATTCTTTGGCTAACGTAAGAGCTGCCTGGGTGCTCTTTCCTACACAGGCAAGACGACAGGAGCTCTTACACTACCAACCTTCACTTACGAGCTGATATTAAGAAGCACTGAAAAGACAATCATTATTCTTTGTCTGGTTTCTAATTTATTCTTCGGCTGACAGACTCATTCCAGCACAAAATCCTCCATCCAGTACGAATGAAAAGAACCACTTACAGGTTAAGCAAGAAGGAAATGTTTTAATCTATAGATTGCTTAGCATTTATATATTTGTGTGCTGACAGATAATTACCTTCTTTGATTAAAAAAAAAAAAACAACAAAGGAGAAAATGAGCTGCACTATGCACTATTCGGTTTATTAAAAAACAGGACTAGGCGAAGCAGTAAATTTCTCTGTGTCCCAAGTTCCAGGATCTTGTATCATGATGCAGAGCTATTCTCCTGGCTCATACTGTCAGCAAGACCAGATGGGTCTGATTAGTTCCAACCCAGAAATACAAATGGTTGACAGTCTGTACGAACCAACAGGGAACAGAGAATTCAGTGAAGTGAAATGCTAGAAACCTCCAACTGCACACAGATATTCACTGCTCCTCAGGCTACAATAAAGGAAACGCCAGGAAACGAGTAAGTTTGGCCCTTATTCAACAAGCATGCTGAGCTAAAAGTAGAATGGCAATCCAGTTACTGCATGATTTCCTTTGTCTAATATATCAGTTACTTAAATATAGTTTCAAATGCTAAATCCCAGTGTTACATGGACTACAGCAATGGGAGGGGTCCCTTGATCAAGGATATGAACATAATTACATTCTCTGCTGTAGATGGAGCTGAAAGACCTTGCACCATAAGACAATTTTTTCTGCTTTTACTTATCCCAGTGATGAACAAAATCTGCAGAAAGATGCACCTTACATTTACAGCATCAGATAAGTATTAGAGAAGCAAAAGATTAAGTCTGCTAAAACTGATAATATGAGCGTGGTATCATTTGAATCGCCGCAATTTTGCATAGCTGCTGAAATCCTTCTCTGCGATGAATGGAATTACATAAAGTAAATGATAAACTCTTAATAATTGTGGAATATTGGTTTTGTTTCATAAGCTTAAATTACTTTTAGAGTGTTGCACAGGAGGGAAGGCCCATCTGCCTCTGAATATAGCCACATGAATGTTACAAGACAGTAATAACTGCAGTAGGATGGATCCTTGCTTAGATATTTCAGGATATCAGAGTAGGTCTCAATTCCCCCCTCCTCCAATCAGTCATTTCCTCCCTGTGCCATCTATATTCCAGGAGACATAGTGAAGATCAGTACTCAGTATTGGAGATCACGTAAATACCTTAGAGACAGAAATATAATCATCTATTTAAAAAAGGAAGAAGAAAGAAAAAAGCTGCCTCAAGGACAGCCGGGGTGAGCTCTGTCTACTTGATTTAGAAAACACTTTAAAGACTCTGTTAAGCTCATTAGTACCAATAACTAGATATATGCATTCAAATCCCTATAAATACAGGAAGGTAACATCAAGGATAAATATCTTCCTTTTTAATAAAGGGTTCCTATGGACCACGGATTACAGGATGTCTGGTTTCCTTCTGTGGTCACTCACTTCCTGACAGTAGTGCATAAACGGACCAAGTGTTATTTCATTTATTCTTTCCTGGCAGAAATGGAAATCCAGTTAGATAAATACAAGGGTAACACTGTCAAATTCCCCAACTTTGGTAGGAATCTCGGTGTAATTTCCTACAACAAGGTCATCCTTTCTTCAGCAAAAATGAGGAAACTTGACACAGAGTAGCTCGGGCTGAGCAGTTGCAGAGAGCTCAAGAGCCACCTCTCCAGCCACCAGATGCCCTTTCATAGGGCACATCATACTGTGTATTGCACATCTGTAAACTCAATTCCCAGTCAGTCAGGACATTAATTCTAACACTATTTGTCCTCTCCACCTGAATAGAAATTTACAGCAACAGGTTTGTCAGCTACAGAAACCACTGGTTTCTGGCTGCAGTCTCCTCACTCACTGCTCCCAAACACCTACATCCATACACCAAGAGCAGGCAATTGTCTGGGGCCAGCCAAAGTCTCACAAATACCACTGTGTCAGGCAAAATGATACCACTTGTTCTTCTCATTTTGTCCAGAAATTTTAATCTCCACACATAGTTTAAATAGGATTCTTTTATTCATCTATGGCAAATCATGAAACCTGGTATTTTTACCATGACCAGTCCCTAAAATTTTGTCAACTCTACCCAGGCGTTACACAAATCCTACTGAATTCAGTGACAATATCTGTACCAACTTCAGTGGCACAAGATAGAGTCCCTGCCTGGAAGTCTTGTGAAATATTGCTGGCTCTATGAGGGGCTCCAGCCTCAGGAAACATGACATCATTTCATGGCTCATTAAAAGCAAAGGGGTTTTCAGTAGTCCTCACTGTCAAGCAAACTTACAGAATCAAAAAGTAATTTCTGAAAGCTCTAAAACTAAGATACAAATAACACTGAATGTGTCAAGTCCCTTCACATCACTTTTGGGTTTGGAGGACTAATGCTTGTTTTGCATTGGCAGTGCTGCAATATGTTCTCTCCCACGCAAAACTGCATTAAAGTAATAAGTACAATATTTACCTACTTCACCAGGGTGTTGTGAGAATGACTGCAAATGTTTCCACAGTGTTTTGAATATGTAAAGTACTATATGTTTTAAATATTATTTTTATTTGCATATGACAATGCAAACAAGCTGCATCCTGGATCCGAATCAAAGGAAAAAAGGCAAATAAAAACCCAAACCTAACTGCCACGACTGTAAACAAAGGAAGCCCCACTGGTAACTGTAATTCTAATCTAACCTCAGTGCTGCACCATGCTTCAAATGGTCAAGGTCTTAAAAAAGAACAGATAGGACTACTTGCATATTCTGCATAATTATTTAAATTAAGAGTTACGTGTTTTTTGGGAGTGCAGGGAATCCATGACTCCAGCAATTCTAAGCACCACACAGGAATACTTGTGCTTCACTCAAACGCAGCAGAACTTTGCCATTTATCACTGAAAAGACAACAATGATTTGAAGATCAAGGGCTTGCATCCTGCACATCATTCACAGAAAAATATCATAAAAAATCTTTTGAAATGCAGAAATGGTTCTTCTGGGTAACATTCTTCCTTCTTTAAATCATTAGGAATGATTTAAAGTGGGCTGTACTTTATTGGCTGGCAGTATTGCTATATCCCACCACATGGTATCAGAAGCTGTTTAACCCTGCCACCCTGGAGGAAGACCATTTAAGTTCTGTTCTCAGAACAAATGAAAGGCAATCATACATCAGAGGTTAGATGACACTTAGAAACAAAAGGCCCTACTCCTGCTTTGGATGTGTGCTTCCCGAGGAACCACCTGAAGGTACCTAAAGCCAAAAGGTTTTCCACATCCTTGTATGTGAATACATGTGGAATCCAGAGGAAGAATTCTTCAGAGTTGTTTTGTATTTAAATCCAGATGTTTTGGGTTTTTATTTTTATCAGATATGTAGATAAAGGTCAGAGATGAACTAGAACCACGGCTGCAAACTTGTACACCTGGGCTGCCCTACATTTATAGGTGGCTATTATCCACAGCCCTGGTTTGAGTCCTGTCTTGAATTATTCAAGACAGAAGCTGTATAAATCTGAGTCTAATAAAGCCAGGGGGATCTCTCTGCCAGAGCATCATTCCCAAGAGCACAAGAGATGGGTTTTTGACTGGAATACAAAGTTGCAGAAATGCCTGAAAGAAAACAATAATTATTATCAAAGGTCCTAAAATCATCTGCAAAAGTGCTTGTGGCAAACGGCTGCAGCTGCACAAAATGAAATGCAGTGCCATAACCTGCAGACCCTTCGAGTGCAGGAACCCTGTGACTTAGATGGAAATGGGCAAAGGAAGAAGGATGGTGCAGGTGTGAGGGGATCAGCACAGAGACCACTTGTGTTTTATTACTCTTCCTTCCCAAAGTGAGGGAGAGACATCACAGACCTGTGTCCTCACTCCTGATGGCCTCTGATGAGGGGAAGACAATGCAGGAAAATAAAAGCACTCACATTTTACCCTGGAGTTGCAAGATCCTCCAGGCTACCAGAGAGAACCAGTTTGGCACTTGCCTTTGCGATGGTCCCATAATGCTTACACTCATTCATCAAACATGCTGCTGGGATTTCCTGAAACATGCTCAGCCCATGTTTCTGCCCCAGGCACATCTCCAAACACCCTTCCCTTCAGCTGATACAATATAGGCTGTGGATGCTACCTCCAGGCTGCCATGGATTTCTGCACACCAGACCCAACGGCATATTTTTCCTAGCCGAGCAGAAGAAAAACAGAAGGAAGAAAGGAAACACTTGTTCCAAGAAACTACTCATAAAATAAACATGGAACTGTGAGATGGAGAGAAAAACCTGCCACCTCCATCTACCTCCTGAGGCTTTATCCTGCAGGAGAAGGAATGAAAAAGAGCCACAAATAGAGGGTTGAGGAAGAAGCATCCTGGTGAGCAGCAAAACTGCAGGGCACCTGTGTTACCACCTGGGTTCTCTCACCTTTTGGGGAGCAGTGAATGTGAATGTCTCTATATGTATCAATCCAAATATTGCGTCCACACACGCAGAAATACACCATGTATAGAGGAGGTTTATCTTCAACCTTGGCACTAACCATGAGCTACTTTTGGTTGTGATACAAATTCAAATCCACACCTTCTGGTAAAAGCATTAAAGACAGATTTTGTGTTTGACCTCAGCACAGTCACCCACAATATAACACTTGTACTATGCAAACCCAGCAGCACTTAAATTGCAAAAGAAGAAGATGGAATAATTAAATTTAATTCAGGAATCCAGAAAGAACAGAGGGATAAATCTTAATAGGAACATGGGATTAATATCTTAGCATAAATAATAGTCTCAGGCATCACATTTTGATGATTCAACAGTTCTGCTATAAATAATTCACATCAATAAAAGAGAGATAACATCAAATCCATTTGGAACAGTGGTTAATCTGAGCATAAAGTGAAGGACTTCACTCAAACTAAAGGACAGCTGTAAGTAACTGCTCTACTGTACGGGAGTTAGCACTATTTTCTGCACATGCCCATGCATTACAACTTGCTTTCCAAGGTTGCAAGGGAGCAGGTGAGGGGTGAAGAAGGATAAAAAAGCTAGTGGTGGACAGAGCTTAAATATCTACACTGTGGAACAGAAAATCAACACAGAACAAACTACTCTGCTGGGTGATCCTTTGTGCAACAGTAAGAACTTTTCTAAATTAGAAACTATGCAGTATATCTAAGTCCATCTGTAAAGGGTAGTGACAAAAAGGGGTAGTGGAAACTGGAATCTGCATATCGGGACTTTCTGGTTGCTCTTTCCAGCCTTTTTTCATGGTTTCCACCTCAACAGCACAAACAGAAAATCTGCCACCCACACTAACAAAAAGCCCTTGTTCTGAAAAGCCTAAAAATACATACTGAATAAGCCACAGAGCAAAGAAGTCCAAAGGGCACAAAGGGATACCCAGTCCCATAGAGGAGGTTTGGATAGATCTTGGTCTCACCCCCAACTTTCCTGAGTCCCAGGGTGTGACACAGACTGTAAGACTAACCTTCTCCCTGTCCCTTGGTTTGAACACGGCCAATGAGATAAATATTAATAATGTATTTGTAAGACTTATTATTTTTCAGTGGTGCTCTTCACCCCAGGGAGGTTTCCAAAGCACTTTAACAATTATTTATATATGAAAGTCATTTTTTCCCAAAGAAATGCAGCCATCCTTGCGATGCAGTGTGGCAGCTGTGCTGCAGTGTAAAGCAACAGTAAAACTAGTTGAGGCTAGAAACTATGGAAAGAGACTGCACTGGGTAGAAACTGTGGGAAGTATTTAGGTAACAGACTGCAAGATTTAATTACACGAATTGGAATCCGGCCAGCAGGCATGAACAAATGTTTTCAGTGTGTTGTGTTTAAAAATCTTAATTTACTTTTTTTATAAATGCTATTGCAAAAATAATGGAAAATGGAAAAGGATACTTGCTAGACAGCGTGTTCCCAGAAAGTGAAAAAGTTTGCATTTTAATTTCCCAAAATGCTATAAAATATATAAGTTCAGCTACTACTGAGATTTTTGAAAAAAAGGCATAGGTGCTTTACTGTGAAACACAAAGAACATCATCATCAGAAAAACAGGCACCTCTATCACTGTGTGCAGTGATTAACTGATTTAATTTTTCTTTCTTTAAGCATAATTAAAATGTCCAGATATTCTTGACTTCAGTAGATCATGGCTTAGACCCCCTATCCTTAGTTCATTCAGTAACACGACTAACAAATCTTTTTTTTTAAACCCCCAAGTTCTTCCCATGCCATTTTGTTTCAATGAACTGATATTTAGTATGTCAGAGTACAACCTGTCTATCCTGACCTGACCTGACTGTGCTCCTTCACACAACACATACAAGCAGACTGAAGGTCACCAAGGCACGTCTGAGATCCTAATTAGCACTGCAGAGCCCTGCAAGCTAACCAGCCAGTGTTCCACTATTCATCACATCCCTCAAATTACCCATCAGGCTTATGAAGATCTGAAAGACCGAATATAGGAAGCTACATGACAGGCCAGGCATCAAAGGCACTGTACCACGCAAACCAACAAAACATCATAGTGCATTTATTACTTTGGAATTCCCTGCTCAAATCTAGATATATCCTTTTTGATCGAAAGCTGTGATTCCCTGAGAGTGCTGGAATAGGATTATCTTGGAGAGAGAAGTTCAGCTTTCTGTGGATTGGTATTAGGGCAATCAGAGATTATAATGGAGATACTAGTAACTTAAAACTACATGGAGAGCGGAAATTTGTTACATTTAATATATTATGTCTTAATGACAGATGAGGCTGGGATCAAATGACATGATAAACATGCACAAAACCTTTATTACTGAATATTGGGTGAAAGCCATGCAGTTACGCACAAATAACGTATGCCACAGGTGATTGATAACACTCCAACCCATCCATAAAAGACACGTATTCTTCATGGTTGGGCGAAATCACATCCCATACATGATTTAAATAATTTCTTTGCTATCAATTTTTCATCTCACACTTAGCAAATCATCCTGACATCTGTCCGTCACTTCAATTTCAAAGACCTTCTTTAGGAAAAGCCTTTTTGTGGTGAACTTCATCAAACATCAATGGAATTGTTTGTTTACTGGTTTGAACATCTTGAAATGGGCTTGCATCTAACATTTCTACCCATCTAACATTTCTACTCTCTCCCACTAGATGCACATGAAAGAATTCTATACCAGGTGCATGCCCAGGCACTTCAATCACCTTGGTTTCATGCTTGCCTTTTCAACTGAGCTTTTGGTCAGAACGACAAGCCCAGTTTCAGGTGGTGTCAGCAGCAGACAGAAAGAAGGTTCAGTCAACAAAGACCTGCTAGGTGTACCACCATCATCTACATCTGAGAAAAAAACATGGAAATGAAATGTAAAGGATGGAAGAGGATCAGAGGACTGCGAAGAGTAAGACTAGAGGAGACACTCAGCAGCTGGTGACAAAGACATATTAGTGTTCATCTCTCCTGAGAACTTCTTGTTTCTGCTGCCTATCCTACCTTCATCTATCTCAATTCTGCCCAACAGACCTAAGAGAGGATGCTAGGCAAAAGATGCAATGTATACAACTCCTGCTCAGGTCAAAGGCATTATTCCCTGAATACTCTGCTTTTCTTGGTGCCAGCAGAAAATCCCTGAGGAAAGACATATTGCAACACTTTGTCCATCTCTAAGTCAGGATGGGAATCATGGCCAGGGTACTGTACCACAGGGCAGCCAGGCTTGATCCCCATTTAAGCTCTTATTTGCACGCAGCCCTGTTGCAAAGAGACATTGCTGGGACCACCTCTCATCTCCCTTAAAGGGGTTGTTTATTTCTGCTAATTCAGACCTGAACTACAAAATATTTTAGAAGATATTAGTTAAAATACAGAAAAGTCTCTGAAAACAGACCAGTCCTGTAGCCACAGCTTTCACTGTTCTTCATACATTAATCAATAGTTCATATTTAATTAATCAGCACCAAGTTCACTTGGTGATGAAAGTAGAATTTCCATGAATAGGAAAAGAAATTAATGTGAAAATCCAGCTACCAAGCTGTTCTAAAGACTCTCTCCCATGTGATAATGGATGTCTCATCTTTACGTGATTAGGTACTTTTTTATTTTATATTTTGGGCAAGAAATATCTTAAACTTTTATTGCAGAAAAGCCACCTACCTGTAACAGCAATGTCACAGGTTGATATAGTTAGATGTTATCAGCAGTCACCAAGCTACATACCAGCACTGACTTAACAGCATGTTTAGCACATATGCATTCTAACTTCTCAAGATGGCACTTGAGTCTGAAAGTACAGAACATTTACCAATTAGAAACCCAACCGAAAGCATTTATTTACAACCAGGAATTCAATAAAGTGCTGGTATACTGTAGAGTAAACACCTCTACTGCTGCTGAGCAAAGTATATTTAATATTCAGTATCAATCTGCAATGTTATCATGTCCTCTTCATTAAAGCCTCAGTTTTGTTAATTAGCATTTACTCATGTAAGTAGTCCCCTTGACTTTAATTGATCCATTTTCATGAACACAATTTTATAGTTAAAGAATTCCTGGTGAATGCAACCAGCCGCTGCTCTCAAAGTTTAATCCTTGGCATAATAAGGAAATAAAAATGAACACAACACTTTTCATCAGATAGAAGAGTGTTGTGGTTTAAGCCCAGCCAGTAACTCAGAACCATGTGGCCACTCGCTCACTCTCCCTCCTTCCTCCCTGCCTCTCCCAGAGGGATGGAGAGGAGAATCGAAAGAACGTAAATCCCAGTGGTTTAGATGAAAACAGTCCAGTAACTAGGGTATAACACAAACCACTGCTGCTGCCACCACTAATAATAATGAGAAGGGAAATAACAAGGGGAAAGAATATAAAACTAAAAGGAGAAAAGGAAAAGAAAACAATAAACACAAGTGATGCACAATACAATTGCTTATCACCCACCAACCGATACTCAGCCTGACCCAAGCAGCAATCTGAGCCTTCTAGGTAACTACCCCCAGTTTCTATACTGGGCATGACATGCTGTGGTATGGAATACCCCTTTTGGCTAGTTTGGGTCAGATGCCCTGTCTCTGCTTCCGCCCGCCTTTTTGTGCCTCTCCTCATTGGCAGATCATAAGACTGAAAAGTCCTTGATCAGAGTAAGCATCACTTAGCAATAACTAAAAACATCAGTGTTATCAGTGTTGCTCTCAAGCTAAAGTCAAAAACACATCACTGCACCAGCTACTAAGAAGGAGGAAAATGACTGTTACAGCTGAATCCAGGACGAAGAGAAATGTATGTAAGACAACAACTGGAATGAGTCCAAGACAAGATTCCTGGCTACCAAAACCATTTTGTTATCCATTACCACAGACACAAATCACTTAGCTTGTGATAAGGTAGTACCTATTCTAATGGCAAGTCCTTCCCCAGCTGTGCTTGTGCTTTCTAAAGGGCCAAGAACTGTCTGCCCTTCAGATTTTTGGGAGTTATCAGACCAAAAGAGGATCTGCTGAGAGCTGATGTTTTAGAGGAAAGAGAAACAGTTCAAATTCTATCTGCCTCCCGAAACTGTTCAGTTCAAAACAGTTCAAACTCTATCTCCCTCTGCTTGTTTTCAAGCTCTCCCTTCTCATATTTGCTCTGCGTGTGTGACCAAACCTCCTTGTTTATCCTTCAAACTAAAGGCTTCAAGATGGATTATGGAATTGCTTGCAATGATTCTTAACAGCATGATAGTTCAATAGAAGACTACGATAGCTGAAATTTGGAGGCTTTCTTAAGTATAGTAATTAAAAATGGCAGCTAGTGTTTTTCTTTCAACACTCCAGACCATATTTCAAGAATATCAGATTATGGATTTAAATAGAGACACGAGTATGGGTCACTGTAAAGTCCACCAGGCTGACATAGTGGGTGAAGGCACTAGATTATCTCCGTTTCTAAAAGCTGTACAGAGCCGTATCTGGCAGTTGTTCACACGTCACCACAGGTTTCATGGCTCTAAATTTGCCCTTCATTCAGAGACTGAGGACAGAGAGCATAAGATTACCAATAATCTTTATAAACTAAAAAGAAGTCACTTTAAATAATTAAGAAAGAATTAATATGTTTCAGGAAGCAAGCCAATTTACTAAGCTAATTGCTGTGTGGATTTTTTTTTTTTTTGAATCTATCTTTGAAAAGGTGGCTTTAATCACCAGGTGCCTTTAGAGTTTTCTCATGTGTCTGATTAGAGTCAGACATCTAATGGGCTGCTAAAGCACGAATCAGAGAAATGTTGGTCTTTCAGATGCACTGCTCCCTCTGATTATTTTGTGACCTTGCCATTTCCTAATTTTCGTATATAAGGTAATATTCTTTTACCAATGCTCAACACATGTCTAAAGGAACAGGACTGAGTTCATGTGAAACTGAAAAATAGAGGCCTCTTCAGCCAGCACCTCCCCTTAATGTGGTCAACCTGATAATATATCACCATTTTTTCCAGAAAGTCATTTGCTTCCAAAGGGATTGACATTAGCTTTGGTAAAGCAACTGACCTAACAGCTGTTTACAGAGTAAAGATTATGGTCAGCTTATGAAACCTTCTCCAAATACAACAGGTTTCTGATGCTTTAAAACTATTCCAAATCCCTATGAAGAGAAGAGAAGAAAGAAGGAGAAACAATCTAAAATCTCTTTGAAGATGCACTACAAAGTTATTTCCTTTAGTTTGGTAAAGAGGTAAATAGCAAACTAAACTAGGAAAACAGTTCTTTTCATGTGACACAGATGGATGACCTAGCAATTCTGTTTCAGACCACATTATGCTTTGATATATTAACTGTAGCATAATATTTATCAGCTAGTGCTACAAATGTCTTTGAAGATGAAAAACCTCACAAAGCAGGTTTGTGTGGTTTTGAACACAATTAGAAAGATGCAATTTGAAAACATCATTTTCTCAAATGAAATCTACATAAAAAGCCTGGCAGGGTGGCATTACAGGAGCTTTGGGGGTGGAGGTGTAGGGGATGAAGGGAATGAGGTAGAGTTAGCAAACAACAGTTGGCAAGAACTGCTCCTTACCCATGGCAGGTTAGCAGCCTATCTGCAAACAAGTTCACAGCAATTAGCAGATACAGCCTGGTGCACATGCTGCACCATGTCTTTAGCTGGCAAACTCACACTAACCACCTCATGGAGAAAAATGCTATACCTGGGCATATCTCCCTTGCATGGGAGGCACAGCACCCCTTTGACATGCAGATATTCTGCAGTTCTCATCCTGCAGCATAGCTAAGGTGGAAGTACTTGTGTTCGCTCTGATATCTCAGCAGCTACTTCATGTGTGAGACACAATTAGATTATTATTTATTAGTAAGTTCATCATGATATGTTGTGAATTAATATCGCATTCCTTGCCCTTCAAGACCTGAACAATTCAATAAACATATTCTTTTTTTTTTTTTTTACTATAGCACACTGGAAAGGCATGAAGTATTCACTAACAGAGAGAGAAAAAATAATGAAACACCACAAATTATACATACAGCTAATAAAGGAAATCAATTAATTCAATGAGACATAAGATGTTAAATTACCAGTGGGTATTATCAACAGCCTGTTGAGTAATTGCCTTCGCTACTGCTAGAGCAGGATGCCACAGAACACATAATTTAGAGACTCTACAGAGTCTGGATCATAAATGTATTGATTATGCTAGCTAGGGGTCAGGTAGGCAGATAATAAATCATTATTGTTCTAGCATATTTAGTTCATTGCTTTTGATGAACCCCACATATGGTCTCCAAATCTCATAGACTGCAATATTTTTACTCGGGTACGTGCTGTATGTACATAAATATATATGAGGTTTGGTTGGTTGGTTGGTTGGGTTTTTTGGGTTGGTTTGTTTTTTTTTTTTTTTTTTTTGATAGCAATATCCATTCTTGCTGGTTTCTTCTTTTTTTTTTTTTTGCTTCGCTATCAGTGGAGCCAGACTTGATGGTGTCATCGACGGGGAGAGGGGTAAAGGGGGCAGTGCAGATGTTGCAATCAAGTTTATACTGATGATGATTTCCTTATCGTAGAGTCTGAGAAACTGCTTTGGTAGATAGTAAAGTGGACGAGCAAAGGCAGCATGAAATTTGGATTACAACTGAATATACAAAAGGAAGTGGCAGCTGCAGTAGCATTTCAGTTAGCTGGAGAATGTGAGAGGGAAAAGTTGAGCTTGCAAAAGTGGTTCTCCTACTGGGATACTAAAGACATATCTAGTGCAATGTAAAGATCCTTCTGGAATATTCAACCCCTACAGAACTAAGCTTTGGTTTGCTGCTTTCTTCCCAGTCTCAGGAGGCAATGTATTGTTTCAACCAAAGGAAGATGACATGTTCACCATCTGTGATGCTCAAGCACGCAGGTCGTTCTGGAAAAGCCACCAATGATTGCAAAGGTACCTAGTGAGCCAGGGTACTGAAAAATCAGTGACATTACTGAGCATCCAAAGCTCATCTGCAGCCCTTCAATGCTCACTGTACCCTCAATCCATATTGTTCTCAGATTCTCTCTCTGACACTTGACCCCCTCCTAGAACAACAACAGCTTCCCCTCAGCTATTCTTTTTCTGTTGTGATGGGTATGTTGAGCTGAGGCTTCTAAGGACTGGTGAAGCAGACAACTAATCACCAAAGTCATGCCTTTTGACATTCCTGCTATGAAACATACATATGTAGCTGCACATTGTCCTCACAGCAGAAACCTCAAACCACTATTTCTTTTAACCACCAACCAAGAATAAGAGCCTGGTCAGAGCTATCATGAGCTTATCGTTAGGCTGGGTTCTCCTGTGAGTTCAAAGGCAGTTTCTGTATGTCCACTATTTTAAGAAATAGTCAATAAACCCCTGCCTTTTTTTTCCTGAACAAAATCAGAAGAAGGATACTCTTTAGATCTTCCTCTTCTCTAGTGTAAGATTTGACATTGATGGAGAGAGAAAGAAATAAAAAGGGAAGAAAAGTAAGGAAAAGAAGCAAAAACTAGTTTACTCATATATTTCCAGATCATTTTCTGGAGAAACAAATTCTATTGCCCATGTCTCATTGTCTCAGCATGATTATTTAGTATATTTCAGCTCCATTTGGTCCACTGTAAATGCCATTTTGTCTAGCCAAGCAGACACAGTTTCTCCCCCTACAGCCCCAAAAGTATGTCTGGCCATTCCTTTTCTTGAGTTTTACAAATGATGGTGTGACTTGAGGAAGAAGTTATTTTCTGTTTTCAATTTAACTCACATTCTACTTTAGTTTCTCCTAGAACCATTTTATTATTTGGAGAACTCATTGTTTGAACAAAGAGGATAATCGCTTTAAAAGGAAGGGATGCAGACGGAGACCAAACTATGCATGGAGAATTTGAAATGTATATTAGACCAGGTAACTAAAAAATGAAGTGCTGAAACACCCTATTTATATTGGAGTCAAGCTAGGACAGGAATGGGGAAAAAAGTCAGGTTAGTGGCAATTAATTCAACTCCAGCTGTATTAGAGACTAATGTTAATCAATAACAAGGAGAACAATGGCTGTTTAAACACCCACTGATATCTCACAGAATGGTAGTTAATAAAAGAAATATACAGCAGGGTAATTTGTTTCTGCTTTTCTCCTTCACCACTTTCCACCATTTCCTCTTCCATTATAAGAAACATTTGTATGGAAGACATCTGGTTTTTGCACCAAGGTAAGGTAGTTATAGCAGAATTTAATGGTACAATTCTAAAAAGAGCTGGCAATTGATATTAACTGAATGGCATATTTTTTGGCCCCCCTCCCCCCCAATATTCTAATGGGCAGAATACATTCCTGAATAAAAACACTTGATCAGTCATCTCATAATTTGGCAAGCTGTATCACAGGTAACAGAAGGTATCAGGAGAAAACCTTCACTGACCCAAGGAAGGTATAAAGGCCCAAGCAAAAATCTGCTCATGGTCATGCAACATGGCCCAGCGATGTTGTGAGCTATAATAACCATCAATGAGGGTGCCAGAGGAAAGTCCCAGAGAGGGGCTGATCACAGGTGGGGAGGAAAATGCAGCTGCAATAGGTGAACAGGTAAAAAAGGCAAGAATGACCACTTCAATTACAAAAACATAGATGTCCTGGGTTCAGCAGTAGCAGTCATTTTTCTCCTTAGTAGCTGGTGCACTGCTGTGTTTTTGACTTTCAGCGTGGGAACAGCACTGATAACACCGATGGTTTTAGTTGGTGCTCAGAAATGTTTACTCTGACTAAGGACTTTCTGAGTCTCATGCTCTTCCAGGGAGGAATGTAAGCCGGGAGGAAGCAGAGACAGGACACCTGACCCCAACCAGCCAAAGAGGTATTCCATACCACAGCATGTCATGCCCAGTATGTGAACTGGGGGCAGTTACCTAGAAGGGCTAGATCACTGCTTGGGTCAGGCTGGGTATCAATCAGCAGGTGGTGAGTGGTTGCATTCTCTTCCCTTGTTATTTCCCTTATCATTGTTATTATTGGCGGTAGCAGTAGTGGTTTGTGTTATACCTTAGTTACCAGACTGCTCTTATCTCAACCCATGAGAGTTACATTCTTTCAATTCTTGTCCCCATCCCTCCAGGAGCCAGGGGAAGAAGTGTGGGGAGTGAGCAAACAGCTGTTTGGTTTCTGAGTGACAGGCTGGGCTTAAACCACGACAACAGAGAAATTAAAGATGATGTTAACTTTGTTGTGCTTATGCATGTCCGCATGAGCAAGCAGAAGTAAATACAGAAGGAAGTATATGTGGTGGTGTGAAATCCATTATTATACCTATATCAGTAACTGCTACAGGAAGTTTAGAAGGCTGTGGATACACTGTAATGTCCTATTCTGAATTAAATAGGTTAGCCACTGCCCTGAGAATAAGCATCAAAACCAAACAAACCCCCCCTTTGGATTCATATCCTGACAACAATAATTCATTTATTAGCTACAGCATCAGTATATTTCCCTCCAATTCCTGCACTAGAATTCCTTTGCTCATGCAGGGATTTTTCATTTTCTCTCCTTCACCTTTTCCTCATTTTTTTGAATGTTTCCTTAATCACTGCTGAAGAAAAGCAAAACAGTGAAACAGAAATGAAAAGGAATGCATATGAGAGAGAGCACATAAGAAGAGAGTTGTCACTGGACTCTCTTGCTTTGATTTTGCTGGCATTCATGAAAGATAAAAATACTTCTTAAAAGAAACTCTCTCACAATTACAAGGAGTGAACAGTTAAAGGATCTCAAAGAGCGCAGGGCTGGGCTGTATCCACAGCTCTACAAGTGGGTTACTGAATGACCTTTCTGCCTCAGTTTCTCTGAGTGTAAAATAACTTCAATGATATTGGCTTCCTGAAATGCCTCATTGTGTCAGCATCTACTCATGAAAAATACTATTAGAAGAGCTGAGCATAATTAGTATCAGTCTCTGAGCCAACTGCTGTAAGTTGGTGAGGTGAATTAGCTGACTCTGTAAAGAAAACTCAGGTTTTTTTCCTCAAGGTATTATATGAAATTGTTATCTGAAAGACTTAGGACTTGACCTTCAAAAGAATTCAGTTCCCTGGAGTTCCAATTTCTGTCACTGTTTTAAGCACTCAGGAATAACTGCACTTCCAAGAGAGCTTCTCCCACAACAGATCCCACAATTTGCAGAAGGCTTCTTCTAAAATCCCCCAAGTCCCACTCAAAACTGGAACTCGGCTTCCTCTAAAGATCCCTCCATCCTTTGTTATTACCATTGGGTACATTTCAGGATCTGAACCCATGTATTTTCACATGGTGAAAAGACAGCACAGTGCCAAATTTCTCTTGCTCTAGAAAAAAGCCTGACCATGTGACAGAGCAAGATTTCCTCTGTCCTCCTCCTGTACCTGCTTTAATCCCACAGGCAGCTCTGAACAGGGAAAGCAGCAATGACAAAAATCTATTCTCACAAAAGAACACAATGAAAACCTTAGGGCAAAATAGGTTTTTTTACCCACAGTGTCTGCAGGGTCTTATTTCAGTAAGAAAGTGTTTTTATCCTGGAAGGAAAATGTAGTCTGAAGAAGGAAGCCAGCATTCAGTCACTGCCTCAGTGTACAGGATACGTGCGTGCCCATGTGTGGAAAACTGATGCTGTCAGCAAAACTTGCTGTCTTCTGACAGACACCCTGTGCAGCCTTCAAAACTCCTACAGTTAATCCCCTCACATGTCAGCCTGAAAAATAACCTGGACTGGTCTTCCCTTCTTCCTTTTTCTCCATGAAAATAATAGAGGAGGTATGGTTCTGTCATTTGGAAATATGAAGATTCTGGGATTCTCCAGCACAGTTTCTCTCGGAGGGCTTATTTTAAACATTTTTATCTTCCAGCTCACTTAAAACTGAAACAAATAAAACTAAATGATGGTGTTAATTTTGTCTGCTGCTCCATGTACTGCTGCAGTCTTCAGTCTTCTGCTGCGGTCCACCCTCCAGCGGCACACACAGCAGGGTCGGAGCAATAGGGCCTTTGCTGACTTTACACGATGCCTCAGCTAATAACAATCTGTCAATTTATCTTCCTCCACTGTTCTCTGCTGCTTTCCACAGGGGCTAACAAAAAAAGTTCCCAAAGCTTTTGTATTTTTTTCCTTTTCCAGCATATGTATGTCTATATAATTATCAAAGCATCACTTAACGTTCACTAAGACAGATCACATCGCTGAGCAATTCATTTTCTAACACTGCAGCCTAGTATGACTGGGCCTTTTGGCAGTAATTGAATCCAGTCTACTGCTGTCAAAACAGAGAATTTATGAATAATAAATTGATTGTAGCCAGCAAAGCTAAGTCTGACAGATAGCAGGTTATGTCAAGGAATAGGAAGAAATTTAAAAACACAATAAAGATTAATTTAGAACCAAATCTGCAATGCTTCCACAGTGGACAATGAAAGCCAATAAAACTGCCGTTCTTATATGACATAATCTATAACGCCACAATGTGCATGAGCTCACAGGCAGAAATAAGTGAAGCCAAACTATACGCATACCCAAAATGTTAGTGCATGCATAAGATACAACATAAGAACTGTACATGGTGGTGTGTTCTCACAGCCCTAATGGTTTTTAGGTTAGGTTGTCATGAGTTATAGGAAGAGGTAATGTGTTTTATTAGACCAGCTGACACGCAGAATAAAAGTCAAGCTTTCTGAGATGTACTTTTGAGATCTTTGGGCTTGGAACAATCACATTTCAAGGTTTCTGTACAACCAAAAGGCAAAAATACAAAGGAACTCCACCCACCAAGGAAATAGCAAGAATTAATGGCCACAGAGTAAAGGCAGAAAATAAGCTGTAGGGTTCAACTTTCTTTACAGCAAAGGCACTTACGAGATGGAACAAAGGGTCAAAAGGAGGGGCATGCTCCACATCTCACTGCTTTCAAATCATGACTAGCTGCCTGTCTGGAAGGAGCATTTTAACTGCACAGACGTTACAGGAGCAAGAGAGTCACTGGGTAAAATCCTACAGCTTCTGATCTGTTGAAAGTCACTCAGTGCTCTACCAGTCCCCCGGGGCCTCAGGCTGCGTTAACCTCTGCATGTCCTGTGAGGCACCAAGGGCTCTGCACATCCGGACTCCAATGCTGCAGTTCATCTGCTAAAAGGAGATAATTAGGACAGCATGACTGGTTCAATGAGGATACTGCAGCAACTTCTAATAAATCTCCTGTTATTCCTGTTGTCTGGGAAATTGTTTTCTCTTCAGCATTCTTTAGCTCCTAGTGCTGATCATAGACTTAACAATTCCACTAAGCCTCTGTAAACGGCTGTTTCTGGATTCCTGCAAACTCAGAACTGGTCTGACTTGATGATCTTTAGCACTGCTTCAGCAGTTGTGGATGAGAGTTTACTAGGGCAAACAGCACAAGCCCACGCCTGCCCAAACCCCACATCACCCACAGGTCAAACCACAGGACTAGCAAGCATGGACTAATAGCAGCAGATGGTACTCCAGCTTAATGGTTCCCAGGGAGCTGATGGGCTCAATAAAGTAATCATTAGCAACACATTATGTTGGTTTCATGACAAATCGTCCTCCAGGAATGTAAAGTTAACACAGGATCAAGCCTTCTCTTCTAAAGTTGGCCATTAACAGCTGGTCAGTTATTCCATTTTTAAATAAGCAATCATGACTGGACTCAACTTACACAAGTCACACAGAAAAATTCTTAACTGCCTCCAGTTCATCCTTCACCTAAACCAGCAACTTCCAATGAGCTAAACAAGCAAAAAAAAAATGGTACATTCTGGAGCCACCCTCTTTCACACAGTAAACTGGAAGTAACCACTTCCAACTCTAGATTTATCAAGATGAGTGCTACAATAAGCAGAAAACACTGCTGGGATGAGTTCTTCTCAGGCTACAAATTGACTTCAGCATTACTTACTTTTTAGTTGGGGCACGTCCTGATACCTAGCATCCAGATTTCTAGCCTGGCGCTACTGTGACCTCTGCAAAGCTTTGCAGAAACCCACAACACCTACAAAGCTCTATTCTGAAGCTGTAAATTTGAAGAAAAAAAAAAATGACAACAAAATCCCCCAAGCACAACAACAAAAACAACACTCCAAACCCAACCGATCTGCCAGACAGTGAAGCCATAGTTTTATTGGCAAGATTTTCAATACGGAAATGGTTCTCGGGACAAGATTGATTCCAGTGACAAGATATACTAATTGGGGCAAACGAGGGTAAACTTTCAGAACTATATGCATTGACTACCTGCCTGAAAACATCTGTGGATTCACAGATACTCAGATCAATTCCAAGGGCAAAAGTCACAATTTCGGGTCAATGAAAATAGGAGAGGCTTCCTGCACAACCTCTTCTGACTTTGCTAAGAACACGAACTCTGAAGAAGAAAAAAGAAGAGAGAGAAGCCTATCTCTACATTTGTATGGGTGTTTGTATTCAGAAAAAAATTCTCCATGACCTGACCCCTTATCAGAACTGATCTTATTATATTCTTTTTGGATGGTATCAAGTGGTTCTATCATTATTAATAAGACATATTGATATGACATTAATAAGACAAGGCAAGGTCTCTGCCACAGTCTGACAGAATACAGAGTAGCTGATAGGCTTATGTTCATTCAAAATTGATGGACTTTTCTTACTGCTCAAATTTCCCCTTGCCAAGTGCTGCCCCTCCTCACCTAAAAGGCCTAGAGAGAAGCAGAAGAGTGTAGATGGGGGGAATGCAATCAAATGTTCCACAAATTTATCTTCACCCACCTTGTCCTCTCTTCTCTTCCACCTACTGCCAAACATCAGGATAAGGCAACGACAAGGGACTCTGTATCCAGTGAAAGAGTTCTGTAACACTCTCCCCTTCAGCAGACTCTCTCTCTAACACACATATGTTTGACTTCACTGAGGAAGTTGCCAGGAAACCCAGCCATGATTGAGAAGTAAATGTATTCAGGAGGAGGAACGATGCTTTTTCAAGGAAGGACCAAAATAGTATTAATGCTGGGTACACTTCCACCATCTTTTAGAAGAGGATGTTAAAAGTGCTTTGCAAATAAACGGCCTGCAACATCTTAGTTGGATAACTATTGTTAATTTGAAGTGTCAAGCCTCGCACTGTATCACAGAAATTAAACACTCCCATGCAGAGTATTGTGATTTTTTTTCTTTTTGCTTTGGGGTGAGCCTCACACATTTCACACACTTGCATTAAAAAAACCCACATTGTGCTTCCAACAGTCTAATAGTCCATGCTTACGTGTGAGGAGTAGAATATACAGACTCATGGTCCTTCCCTGCTGCTCTCTCACATGCCTGGTGAATACCCAGCACAGGTAGCTGGTGCTTTTCAACAGCAACAGAAAACCCCCCACATTGGACACTTTTACTCATAAAAGTGTCCTCAAAAGTTATATAATCGTGTGGAAAGCTTCAGTATCCATTATCTGGTACCGTGTGACAACCCTTATCTGTCAAACAGCGCTCTCCAACCTGCATGCCAGCTGGCTTTCATCCCATTGTGCTGCTAAAATAGACGGACATGGGGTAGGGAGCTTGGCTGTGCAGCTGCAGGAGAGAGCTACTTCCTCAGTATGGTGAGGAGGAGGAGGAGAAGGAGACAATTGGAAATAGTACCTTTTAATTTCAGGGAGAAAAAAGAAAAACCCAACCCAAAAAAGAGAGTACCCTTCCCTCCTCTACAAACGCTGTCTTGCCTCTAATCGCACACTCCACATATTTACCATTGCAGCAATTTGGCCTTAATGTGCTGGCACTGCACCACCCTGCAACAAAGACCTCATGGTCTCCTGTGTCTTTCCAAAGTGGCTCTATGATATAAAAATCTATTTAGGTATTGGGTGAAAGCTTGGTCCTATTTAAGTGAAGTTCCTTCTGCCTTAAATGAAGGCAACTGATTCTTACCTTGCCTACCTGTACCCCAAATGCACGTGCGCTTTTAAGACACATTATAAATTTTATTAGATCTACCACTTTTCATCTGCAGAGAATATTCCATGTGCTTACTAAAAATGGACAAGTACCTACAAAGACCTAATTCTGCTTAAAACTCTTACTGTGCAATGACAGTGGCGTACTGCACATAAAGTCAAATCATCAGTACTGAATGCAGAAATTTTATCACTTCAGTCATAATTCAGTTCTCGAAGATCCTAAATTTTGTGACAGAATGCAGGTGTGCCCATAAACAAGCACTCACGCACCGAAGTACCTTCATCAGTCATGCAGTTTGCACACATATTTTATAGTCGTCAACAATAAAAGAGGCATCTGCAAGGAAACCTTTCAAGGAACCTCTGTTCTCTCAGAACTAGTGAAAAGGTACAGATGAAAACTTATTTTTGGATACTGTAACTCTAATCTCATTCCATTTATGCTCTGCACCTCTGGATGTCACTGGTCAGATTTTACCTTCTTTCACACTTAAGCAAATCTAGGCTAAATCCACTGATTTGACTGGAATTAGTTGAGTTTTGAGCTCGTCTCCCAGAGCATGAAAAATGATATTTGTAGGAAAACGAGTTACTGTATTTTTCTCTCCATTAACATCGATGTGTTCCATGTATTTATGCACTACCAATAATGAGAAAAATGCAGTAGAAGATTGGAACCTAATTGTTAAATGATCTTTTGATTGTCAGAAATTAAAGGCACACTGTTGGCCATGTAGTACATGCCTTGGAAATCTCAATGCAACTTCCTAACTCATTTCAATAATTTCAGTTTATACATCTAATTTGCTTTTAACACAGACATTTAATTTGGTTTTGTTTTGTTTTTTAAAGAAAAGCACCATGTACTGGGAATCTTTATGCACGCCCATGTACATAACGATCTCCAAGAAAGTGCTATTTTCAAGCAAATTATATGAAATGCAAAATTAACAAAATGCAAATAATATAAACAATCCAAATTAAATATTAAAACAATGCTATATCTGAATGACTGGATTTTATTTTCATAACAAGCTGAACTATAAACCATTCTTACCAATGCAACACCCAGCTGTTTGGTGTTTAGCATCGGAATAACATTATTCTAGTGCAGCTGCTGTTATTGTTTGCTGTATTTCTGCCAACTCATGGAAGCCAGAGATGTTCGTCTAGCAAAGAGGGACAGCTCGGATGAAAGCTCCAGTTTGACAGATGCTCCCATCAACAACTTTGTTACTCTGATTGACTACATGGTATTTTAGGCAAATTAACCTGTCCAAAAAAAATTTCTTTATTGCTATGCATGAGGCACAGATGGAAATATGAACTTGACAATTCTGGGTACTAGCTTAGCAATTAACTGAGATGTTTCAATAGACTAATGAACTTTCATTCAAAGCATGCTCTCTGTCAGGAGAAGAGACAGGCTGTTGTTTGAGAAAGTGTTACAGAATGTCAAATAGATCTCAACAGCGATGTTACTATGAAACCTGAAATATTAGAAAGGCACAGAAAGAAAGTCATTTAACACCTTTATAATCTCGGAGATCTGAGATGAATCCTTATTATCAAAGCCTGAAATTCTACTGCGTTTTACAGTTCTATTGCTGTAATTCATACCCTGTGTAATAACAGTCCTGCAGTCACTAAGGCAGTTCAGTTTTGAATGGTCACCTTTTATTAGAAAGGGGAAAAAATATTAAGCCATCATTCTTCTATTTCATGAAGATGTTAAAATCCAGCTAAAAATTCATCTGAGTCTAAAAAACGATTAAAGGAAAACCAAATCATAAGAAACATTAAGGTTAAAAAAAGAACTACGCATAATTAGTATATATAGGTAAATATTGAAAGGATTAATTTGTTTGGGGAGGAATGAATATAAGGCTCTGGGGTAGCCTGAAGAAAACATACAGAAATCACTTAAAACCATGTGTTTGATAAACTGAATTGACATTTCTGGGATCCAGCTGGAAGTGTGCATCTAGAACCCTTAGAGCAATTAATACTGGACAAATCACAACCTTATCGGCATGTTTCAATGACTGTTAATAAGCATACTCTATGGTCAAGTTGCATTTGCTCTGCACAAAACAGCCATGACAGCCAAATCACCTGCTGCAAGGATTTACCAGCCATCAAAGAGCTTCTCCCTGGTGCATGAATTCAGCCTTCACCCCACTCCAGGTTTACACGTTAGCAGGACTGGGAACAACCAGGGCAGGCCAGAAAGTGGCATTTTGCTGGATCAGAACTGAAAATCAGCTTGCTTTCCTGGGAACAGCCTTCAATCTAATTTATTCAACATCGGCAATTAATTCTTTCATTTTTGACAGTCACATTATATTTTTTCTGGTGGGGAGGAGCTAAACCTGCCCCATTATAGTCCTGTGCCTAACCCTGGGTGAAAACCTGCACTGTGACAAAACGTAATCCACTTTTCCTACATACCTTGTAAACAGCTTGACTCTCATCATAAAATATTAAAGCCTAATATTGTAGTTGGTTCCTTCTCAGTATCAAGACTTGGAGTAGCCCCAAGCTTGTCAAAAATGAATTGGAAATGCTACATTTTTAAAGCAAGGCAACTTGTTAACTCACATACTGCAATATTTAGTTTAAAAACCTCTAAACAGTTTTAAGTCTTTAAACCATTAACTACTTGCTGACCTAATAGCTCTAAAATGACCATTAAAATTCAAAGTGGGCTTTTTAAGAAGTTGTCAATAAATAAAATAACATGAAAACACTGCACTGCTTCTATACTTAATCCTACAACAAGAAAATTGCTTCTTTTGCTTAAACTAGCTGCAATATTCCCACTGGTTTCAAATTCCACACATTAGCTTGTAACTTGGACAGCTGCCATCTCATGGTAGTTCTTTGAGGTGGCAAATTAATAAACCAGGTAAGATGGGCAAACAGCCCTGACCTGTGTCTCCACTTCACTTTTCAGGTACATCAAGGGCAAGTTGCCACGCACTCATGCTCAAGCCTTGCGATGGCAGAGCAAAGCCCAACCCTTTGTCAATATGAACCACTGGATAAAACACTTGATTCCTATCTCAAACTGCTATATGGGGCTTACCTCTATTCCTCTAGAAATTATGCTCGGAGCCATAAGTAGCAAAGTTAATTGTGTAAACTATTATTGCGCAGAGCATACTTATTTCTTATATTTAACCACCACATCAAGCTGTACAGCAAGGACAAATGAGAATACATGTTTTCAGTGCTCTTGTTACGGACAGAATCACAGAAAACAGGCTATTTTTGTTGAGTATGGTCATACAGGAATGTTTTCTATCCACCATCTCACAACAGCTTCCTCTCAACATTCCCTGTTTCACAAAATTTCCCAACATCAATTTAGGAGCATTTCATAACCTCTTGAGATATCATAAAAAACCTGAGGCAGCCAGAAGGCAAACATCCATTTAAGCATCTTTAGGCAGCTATACACGGTATTCACCAACACATTCCTCACCTAAAACACTCGCCCTGATGCTGCTGGATCAAATGGATCAAAACACCAGAGTTCAGAGCTACGGGGGACAATTCAAAGCAAACAGGGTTTGGGAAAGAGACTGAAGAATTATTCCAGCCAGAACAGTCAAGGTAGGCTGAGCCCCTTGAGAAAAACAGCAGCCTTGTTAGCGGCAAGTTGGAGGTCAGCAGAGCCTTGTGAGGAGACAAAAAATAATGGGGAATCTCTTTGTTTAAAGGTGGTATTAGAGCAAAAAGCTCCGAGGAGCAATGAGACAGGATCTCTGGAACACTGACACATCACACTGAGACCAGTACAGTACTTCTGTCTCAACTATTTGTTTTAAATTCTCTAGTACACAGGCCTGGGAGCATGATGTTATGCTGAAGCTCACCAGAGCCACTTTGTCTGTGACTGTTTCGTTGTCCAACAGGGAGAAATGGGCAGACGACCTATTGACTACAGACATTGATTCCTTTTGTTATCCTGGCCCATGAAACTCTGCCAAATTTTAGCACCAGTAAAACCATCTGAAATTACCTTTTAACTTGAGAATGAGGTTTCCAGCTCTTTAAAACAATCTGTTCTGATAGTAGGTAATGGAAAGACACTGCTGAAAGAAATTCTGTAGAGAAAGGCCAAGAAAAGTCCTGTTTGCAGGAAAGTGGAGTTAAAAGGCTTGCCTTGGTAACTGTAATCAAACACCCGGATTAAAGGCAGTGCTGGATTTCCTGAAGCCCACAGAAATCCTCAGGAAGGCCCCGCTCACACTCTCAAAAGACAATCAGTCAGTGGCTGCTTTTTCTGTTTGAAAAGCTTTCCTATTTCTCCCTCCATTTTATTCGTATCACACTGAAGATGAAAGACCTGGCGACTGTCACATGCCAGGTATTTCCTGCAGCATGGGGTGCATCAGAGTGCAGAGAAAATGAGCTCCATCACATAGGAGAAAAATAAAGCTGGAAGGGCTGGTGAGGTACTGCCAATATAAAAGAGCAATGGTGGAGAATCACAGCCCCATATCAAGTAAATAATGGGACTAACCTTGCATGAGGACAAGTTTTGGATGTATTTTATGATGTTTTGAAGTGATGAAAAGAGGAGGAGAAGGCGGCATTATTTGAAAAAGGAAGCTATCTACAGATACATATATACACAAACATATATACACCAAAATATTTGCAGCTGTAAGCTTTCATAAATCACTGTACTGCCTTGAGTCTGCAAGATGTTTCTGGTGATTTCAACTACTAATTAACTGGTATTTTCCCCTCATTCTCCTGGTTCTTTTTTCACTACAAAAAAATGACAGTTGTAACTCCTATAAAATGTTGATTTGATTCAGAATACTTCATATATTTACCCCAAACACCTCCAAAGCAAGATTAAGGAACACCCTGCCAACCTGTTCCTGCTTTATCAATAAATGGCACTTCCTGAAGCAGGAATTAAATGTGTTGTTTGGGTGAGGTGCTGAACTGCAGGCAGGCTTACGTTTTCTGCGAATCTGTGACAAACAGGTTAATAAGCATTCTTTAATCTTTATTGTGTTTTTAAAGATACCTCACCAATTTCACCTTTAATTTGCTATTTCACTACAATCACTAAGTTCCGTTTTTCTGTATGAACAGTAAGTAGTGTAGAAGCATACTGTGAGCCTTCCTTTGCAGATAAATCTGACATACACACCCCTCTTCTACTGACTGATCAAAAAAAAGAAATCAGCTTAAAAATGAACCCTAATCAACCTTTCTTTTTCATTTTTCACAGCAAAGTTTTACCTTACCTTCCTGAGACATCAAACTGACACCTACTGTCCCATTTTCAGTTGAAATGGCATTGTTTCAGTGCTCATTGCTGTCCACACATCCTTATGATGGGTGTAAACGTTTGCTCTGGTTTCAGAATCGAGAGCTGGAGGCTGCATCCTGCCCATCATATGTAATCATCACCATAAGGTCACCTACTCCTCCTGCCTGTTACACAACGATGGATCATACCTCATACTATGGCTACAAATTTTTCATGTAGGCACCATTTTCTTACTATGTTTTGCATTTTTCTTAGCATGGTAGGACTCTATCTGTATGTGGTTGCATAAAACAGCAAGCATAAAATATAAGTAGTAATTATCAGCAGAAAATAATTAGATGAACAAGGCTGTGACCTCCCAGTGACAAATCATGATAGAACACCACTAGATTAAACATTAAGGATTCTTAAAAGCATCAGCACCAGCAGAAACCGTGCTGGATACGAGACAAGAAAAGTGGCCACTGTAATGCACCCCAGGAGTGACTCCATCCACTGCAGACATCTGTCTGTGCTCCTCTATAAAGGAAG
Organism: Loriculus beryllinus; assembly: GCA_039877255.1. NCBI lineage: Eukaryota > Metazoa > Chordata > Aves > Psittaciformes > Psittacidae > Loriculus > Loriculus beryllinus. The sequence goes on along the minus strand of JBCJKH010060588.1, from coordinate 32,145 downwards.
AAGACAGGCTCACCTGAAAGTCGGTGACTCATCCACAGAAGCAGCATCTTTGTCTGCACCAACTACACAGGATGCCTGGGGAGAACAGGCTTCTGACTTTGTCACCTCATTTGGAGGCTGATACTGAGGAATTTAAGCACTCCCCTGTGATAAATGGGCATGGACTGCACAACACAAGTCTCATGTAGAAAAGGGAGCTTTAGGACACTAAACCTGTAATGTTTTGCTCTGAACTTACTTCTGTTATGATGAGATAACTCGGCATTATTAGAGAGGTTTCTTAGTGACTCAAAAGATGACACATCAGGAAGTGGTGTGCACCTTGTAGAGCATTTAATACTAAAAATCAGAGACATTCAGAAACAGAAGCTTTCCAGAGTCCATGATAAGCCACAGCAGCCACCCAGAGTCCTGCCCAGATTCTCTGGTGATGTCAATCAACACAGCTCCACTGATTACAATCACAGTTAAATACCAGACTTGAGCTGAGAATCCATCTCATGGTTTCTTTTGTTCAGAGGCCTCTATATACTTATCTCTCATTTTTCAGCCAAGCAACATAAAAACACTAATAGAAAAGAAGCATCCCCACGAAGGCGATAATGAGATGGTAAATCTAGTGATTCTCCTGGTGTTTCTGTAAGCAACAAAAAAGGAGCTGTTTGAAGTAGAGGTTTCCATCGGAAACACAGAGGGTAATCTTTTAAATACTGCATTTATTCAATAAAAATATTTTAGTGAAGTTGAATAGGCTACATTCTTGCACGGGATCCTCTCAAATCCTTTGGATAATGAGTCCACAATCACAGTTACAGCCAGAATCTCCAGGATCATGCTACATCTGTTCCTCGGACAAGGTGCAGGAGGTTTGACCCCAGCAGGTCACATCTCTGGGGCAGGGAAATATGTGGCTGTGCCACGGCAAAATAGCTTACCTCCATCTCAACTGTCCTGGCTATATATTTAGTGATTTCTCTTTTCCCTGTAATACCTAGAAATGACCTATTTATTCAATGTGCAGCTCAAAGCTGTAATAACTTTCCCTTTGCCATTACTGATGGAATTTGCATCCTCACTAATGCTTGGAATGGGGAATTATCAAAAATACCATTAAAAACATTAAAGATTCTGTCACTAAATGGAACGTTTTTAATGGCACCTACTGCATTAAACCAAGTATGCTGTGAGCAAAATGGATATTTATTGAAAAGAATGTTTAATTTGCAAAGCTTGGGTGCTGTCCAGCATGACGGGCTGTACACATTAAGCAAATCCCTGTCCATAGATTACAACACATTTTCCACTCATTAGTGAAAAATAAGTGACATTTTGAACTTTTGTGTGCAGACGTATTTTAAGAAATAAGAGAAGCTGGTGTCTGGAAGCCAACTTGCCAGGTTGTTACTGCAGCAGAGCTGTGCATGACTCAATAGCACCTATGAAAACTGACCTACGAGAGCACCCAGGGAACGGTTCCTTCCTACCACTTAAACCACAACCTGAAAAATGTACCAGGGTAACTTGGTATACAGAAAACGTTAACCCAATACGCTCCTTTCATAGCATGCTTTTCTATCACATTGAAAGAAGAGAAAGTAGTAATGAACCTCTCCAGAGGCAGAAAAAATATAAGCATTTACGATTCGCCTCCTGTTGGTGAGCAGGAGATGGATTTGTACTAGCCTGAGACCACCTCTGTATGCTCTGCTTTTGGTAGCAGCAGCTGGCTCACTGCTTCCAGTGCCTCGGAGGCATTATTCCCTTCATCAGCTGGAAGGGTTGAAAAGCTTTCTCTCCTTATTCCCCTCTTTGAAAACTCATATACACAGTAATATGTGGGAAGGATTGCTGGTATTCCACTGCTTCCCCAGAGCCTCTGAGCTGCTATAACTCAGCTGAGCACCAGCTACCGAAACAATCGTTTGTTTATATTAAATCTTACTTCAAACATGATAATGGTATCATTTTATATTTCTACAGTGCTATTCATCCCAGAGGATCCCAAAATGTTTCAGCTACTTATGGGCAGCAGCTGTTTAATAGTAGATAGTACGACTGCACAGCAGTGCAAGGCACAAGCAGAGAAGAGCTCTGCATCCAACAGAAACTACAGGGGGAATTTAGGCAGGTGAAACAATTACCCAAATTGCAATTTAGACAAGACGCCTGGGGCTAACATCTCTCTGCTCACAAAATGTTGCCCTTAACAATTCAGAGGGCATTCATCTGTTGACAAATGGAGAGAAATGTCTTTGGATATTCATGCAGCTTGCTCAACTCAAAAGCAAATTGAAAATTATAATAAAACCTGTTACACATCCTTTATTCATTAAAACTGTGTTTCTGCCACGTTATTTCTGGGCATATTACCATCTGCTGGGAAGAGCTCATTAAATGACCATTCGGCTGGTCTTCTTTCCTACTAAGACAGTGCAGAAGCTGAAAGTCTGTCCTTCCTTCATGGCATTAAACATGTAAATGCAACAAGACAGAGTTTCATTTTGGCAAGAAAGATGACAGAGGAAGTTTTTAGTTGGAAGCAACTGTGAAATAGAAGCAAAAAAAGGTAGCTGAATAGCAAGCTTAGGAAGAAATACTGCCACAATCATTGAGGAATGACTGCTGTCACCCAGAAGGAAAACAAACAGGGCAACCTTAGCCACTGATCTGTAGACACTTTTCCCACACTCACAGAGATCTGGTCCATCAGCAAGTCAAAAGATAACCTACAGTGTTGAAATGGCCCTTAGAGCAAAGGTGCTAGAAGAAAAATTGTGCAGTCACAGAGCTTTCCCATATGCTTGTGTAACCAGAACTACATCTGCAGCAAACTGGAAGTGGCTGTGGAACTGATGGGCAAAGCCTGCAGTCTACTATAGGAGGAGAAAAAGTTGTTGAAGCACCAAAGCCCAAAGCAATTCTCAAGTTCTCATGGCTTCCATGCTACAGATCAGCTCTGAGAAAACCTAGCGATGACACATTTACACCACTTTTCTTTTCAAAACAAATTACTTCTCACTCCTCCCAGCAGATCACAAAGCATGAGAGCTGGAGTTAACAGTCATGGAAGTAATATTGCAACAGGAGAAATGTAAAGATGGGAAGAGCCTTGCACTCCAAAAAATAAAACAAGTTGAGGGCTAAAATTGTATTTGGGGATTTCTCTTTTATGAAAGGCTTTTCTGGTGGAGGGAGTGCATCAGGGCACTGTTATTATAGCTTGTGTAAACATCATTGCTTCATGGCTTCTCTCTGTTTCTCTTACCCCTTTCAATTTTTGATTTACCAGGAATATTATTAACAGGCAATAGAAATTGCCATACAGGATCAAGGCACTACAGTAATATCCCTTGTTATCATGTCTGTGACATTGCTTCAAAACATCTAATTCAGATCTAGGTTCAAAATAGTCAGTGGTTGGCAGTCATAGAGTAATCCAGCAACTGTCTGCTGACCACCAAGTAAAATTTACAGATTTACCAGAGCAGGAAATTATGTCTTTCCCTCAAATTATGACTATTTGGTGCTGTAACCTCATCTCTCTAGGAAACAGTATTTAAGAATCTCTGTGTCTGTGTGCCACCCTTGCTCACTCCCCTTCAAGTAACTTCAGAAGCTTTTATCCCACTTCAGCTCAATTTGCCAGAAAGACAGAAGTCTCGAGAACTTCCATTTTCCAACAAGTTCCAGAAAAGAAAAATAACAGGCAGCTGGGGAGAAACTGCATTAGTAACTCCACCAGAGAAAGCTGCAGTGTGAGCTCAGCTCCTACCATGTTCTCAGCAATCCCCCAGGACAGGGTCCACATGAAGGCTCAGCCACATCCAACGCTGCTGTAGCAGTACAGGCTCTGGAGCAGGCAGCTCCAAAAGATGACCCAGCAGAAAATCTGGCTTCAACAATTCACCTGCTTAGAACTCTTTGCTAATCTTCCCTGTTGCCACTGCTCCAGCCAAATAGGTTTTGGAAATCTCCCAATGATACTGTCTGTCATTGAGCTCCGCGGACTAATTAGACACTGCAGAAAAGCTTTTCCTTTGGGGTGCCTTCACTTTCACTATTTCCCCTTTCCTTGCAACCCAGAAGGAATTATATAGTCTCCATCTCAGACAGTAATTACCATCACCTCCTCTTAATTGATCTGAAGCCAGTGAGCAATAACAAATTAAAATAATTAGCAGATATGCCTAGCGTTCATAAAGTCCCACCTACTCTTTGTAGTCTATTTGGTCTAGGATCAGCTGTGTCCATCACTTTGCTGGTAATTCTGCACTGTCCTGGCTCACCATGTCATTTGACTGGCCAAGTTTGCAGAAGTTTCCCAACTAATACACAAAGCCCAGCTGTAACTGTTGCATGCAGCAAACACTCCATCACCAGCACTGGAGCCCTTGTGAAACAACTCTTTCTGAAGCTCATTTGAAAAGAAACTGAGGCTCACTGCTCTCCTGTCCCCTGAGAGAAAGAGGATTATGAGGAAATCTTCATGCTGCCAACATTTATACATTTGCTCCATTTTTATCAGAGACAGAGAAACACATAAATGCAAGTTGGGAAGAGAGACTTGGAATAAAAATAGCATATTTAAGGGATTAATTTCAGTTTTGTTCCTAGTGATTTAGGCGTTGCATTAATTAATGTTCCATCTTGACTGCTGAGCATGGACAGATTTATTTTTTTTTCTAATAGGAAGAGCAAGCTTTGAGCACCATGTGGTTTTTCCCAAGCACTTGCTCCTCCAGTAGCTAAATGTGGCGATATCACTTAAAGCAAAACTGTGCCCTCTCTCTGCCCTTAGCAAATAGGCAGCGGTTTTCAAATTATTTTTTTTTTAATTTTTTTTTTTTCATTTTTCCTTCTATGCACAGATAAGCTGCATCTATTGCCCTCCTTTCAGGAAACAGGAAATCCAGACTCCAAAGCAAAGTTCAGTCCTTCCCCCCCTGCACTCTGTAAATTTAGTCAACAATATTAATCCACATTGAACAATTCTGCAGAGTACAACAACAAGCTGGTTACACAGACAGGGATGCATTTGGAATTTTAATGAGTTCCTGTTATTCTCATTCTCTTGAAGCCTGCACAGAGCTGAAGAAGCCTGTTTAATGTTTCCTAAACAGTGAAAAAAAAAAATCAATTTAAAATATTTTTAACTATTCAGCTAGTACTATTGTCTGTTCTCCTGAAGGAGAAGGTGTTCTTGATTCCCCCCCACACCTCCACAATTAAAGGCAGTCATCAGAGATGTTACACATTACCCTGGTTGTCTTGACAATGCTTTATGATTAAAAGACTCACATACCTTCTGCTTATTGTGCATTTAAAAATATAATGAAAACAAAGAATGATTCAGCATTCTGCAAGTTTGTTGTTTCTTCATTCCTTCTACTTTAAAACTCTTTGATTAGCATGACTTACTATTTCTATCGCAATACCACTAATGAGGCCAACTCATATCCCCACTGTGCAGAGCTGTACAAACAAAAAATAATGATAGCGCATGATATTTATTTAACTGCATTCATGTAACATATTCTCCCATCCTCAACTCAAAATACTGCCTAATGGTTGGACTAATCCTTAATGAGGGCAGTGGTGGATACTTTTGCATATTGCTTTAAGGTGAATCAGATCACAGCCTGCTCTTCCTGTATAGCATTCACAAATTAAAACACATTACTCCCTTGTTTCCTTTTCTCCAACACATCAAGGGATTGTTCAAAAACAGAAAAGAAAATCTTGACTGCCTTTCAAAGTAGGTTCATTTGTCCATTTGTGTTCTCTTGAACAGTACAGGTTGCATAAGTTAATGTGAACTATACTACTCTACTTCTGGCTTCAAAGCATCCCTTCCACCAAAGTGCTCATTAGGGAGCTCTCCAATCCATCACCAATAATCTCTAGTCCTTGCCCTCTTTTATTGTGGAATAGAACTTAAAGTTCCAGCCCGCTGTCTTTAACATTCAGGAGAGCCTTTCTATTGATCTGGACTCATGAACAAGTATGTCACTGGACAAGCAGAATTGCTCAGTGCCTGCAGATACCCTTTCCCTGGGTCAATAACAGAAATGAATGCTAAGATTGAAATAAATGTTGGAATACTGACTGTATGAAACAACCAGCTCTCAGGCTGAAGATAAATTCCACCACAGGAGTCCCTTGCCTTAGACAAAACTCCAGTTAAACAGTGGCCCTATGACACTGTACTCCAAACCAAAGAACACTACTGTAACTTAGAGTGGAAATTTTCACCGTAAAAGCTGAGTATTACGTGTATGCTGAATTGACCATGACAAAGGAAGGTATTTGCTTTTCAAGGCTTAAATATTAAATAGCATTTTCTCTGAAAGCTTTGCTCAGGAAAAAAGTTCCTTGCTCTCATTTGAGCTAAAAATTTTCTAGGTTCTTTTTTTTTTTTTTTTTATCCTAGGCTCTTAGAGCTCCTTTACGCATTTTATTGTAAAGAAAGAAAGAAGAATTATGGTAATTTAATGTTTATTCGTCTTTGTGAACCACTCTCAGCTCTTCTGTATAAATAACTAAATGCACTTATTAGTCCTTACATACTGAGAAATGCATTCTATTCGAGACTGTCTCAGCGTGAAATCTATGGAAAATCAACTTCTGCCTCTTGCCCTTATTTTTCCAACATGAGTTTAATATTTGCCTCTAGTTTTTCCTTACCTGCTGTTCCAATAGCAGCACCCCTCCAGACAGCAAGAACGGGGAAGGACCATGCTCTTACTGGGATAGCAATTTTCCATTTTATGATCAGACTATCTAGTCTTTCGTATTTATTTCAACAGCGTGTGTCTATCAGCGCACACAACCAGTCCTGCAGGCTTCACTGGGCTAGGGCAGACACCAGCAGAACAACCAGCAGTGCCAGGAGCATTGATGCCACTATTCCCATGGACTACAGATGTTCCCAGGACAAACCATCATGAATTGCAAAGACCTTGCCACAGCCCTAGGATGCTCACGTACCTGTGGCCAGTAGGGTGGCCAGGATGATGAGTATTGCACTAACACTGCACGTTCCTCTCATTTTACTTTAAATGAAAGGCTCAGGAAAGGTTGTAATTTCTGAAGAAAACTTCGTATCTCCAAAGTACCTGTGATACTGAGTCAAACTGAAGTTTTTCTCCCCTCAAGTCCAAAATTTCCATGCACTTCAGGCCAAACCTCTTTTAAAAGAACAGAAGGACACACAGGTTGCCTGTGAAGTCAAGGAAGAGAAAAATGGCAGTTCACATTTCGAACAAATTGAACTGCCCAGTGGAAATATCTCTCACTTCTCACTAACAAGGTAGAAAGCTAAGAAGCAACTACGCTCCTCACTCAAGTGAAAGAGAACATGAAAATTAAGTACAGCATCTGCTCCGGCACTGGCTCTAGAGAGCTCAGCAAGGAAGAGCAGAGATCAAGCCAACCTGAATTTCAGCATCGGCTCTGCATGTGCCTTTTTGCCTTGGGAAAACTGAAGCTCCTCTGGTGCCATTTTTTTGCCATCTGTAATACGATGATGATAATATTAATTACCTACCTGAGACAGTTATGCTGAGGTTTAGATTTTATCCCCACAGTATGGCATATTTCTGTAGAACTATAAAAGCAGATACGTTTGAGCTTTTAGAATCTTTTCTGCACTACAGCTGTATCTGTAAGCATCCAGAGCTCAAATTGGCAAGTATTTGTTCTTTATTCTCATATTGATTTCAGTAGGACTTCTGAGCACAGAGTGCTTTCCGGAGCAGTTCACATGCATAAGCCTCAAAGTACCACATCATCAGTGAATAGAAATAAATACACCATAAAAAATAACAGCTGCAAAACACAGGGGGTTATTCTACGTCAGAAACAAAAGTACACAGCCTCAAAAGAAGAAACAGATCAGAGAAACTTGGGTTTTTTTCAGTGAAGTCTAGAGATTAACAAACATTAATCACAAATACATAATATTATACATGTATCTCCTCAAACATACTTTTCTGTCCTTCTAAAACAGTTTAAAATGGTAAGGAAGTTGCACAAACGACTTGTTGATTGCACTGTTAATCTAAGAACTCTCTAATTATTGCTGCCATCCGCTCAATTTCAGAAGCCAAGTTGTTTAAAAAGATTAAGTCAAATCCTGAGAGTAATAATTGGATCTTTCAAGTTATTTTACCCCTCTCAGTACAGTAACTGCTTATGTGTGTTATTATTCCTTTTCTATTTGTTTTTTTAGTAGCTTTAAAAACAAATGCAAATACTGATGATGCAAACTCTAAGAACAGAAATCATTTTTCAGCAAAGAACATAAACATCTGGAAAGGAAGAGAGAAATGCTGGACTCAGGCAGCATATGCTGAGACCATTTTAAGAAACTTCCCATATATTTGTGGTGGTGGGGTTGTGCAAAGACGTCCCCACTGGTATTTGAGGCCAGCCAAGCACCATGCTGCTGCACGGCTGTGTCTAATCCTAGGCCAGTTGCATATGGGAGCTGCTTAGCTGTAAGCAATCTTGCCAGCACACCTATTCATGAGAAATCCCTCCTGGCTCAATGGTCTGGGCCAATAGAGCATGTAACACCGACTGTGGTCCATAGTTCTTTCAATGCCAACAGGCAGCATGGAGGAATGGGCTTTATCCCCTTTGGCTCTGGAGTATACAGGCATTTTTGGAGGTCAAGGCACTATTCAACATTAGCGGGAATGCAGGAACAATGGTAAAAACTCACTGTTTGTCAGGCAAAGAGTTATTTAACACAGAATTATTCAATCAGAATACAGCAGTAAGGGATACACACTTCACTTCCTCAGTCAATGGAAGACATCCATTTTCTTTCTTACAAACCAGTTCTCAATGGGAAACTTGCACAAGGAAAGGTGGCAGCATTTTTCCTTCCCATTTTAAGGAGAAATTAGCTCCAAATTCTCCTTTTGCGTGGTATGTTCCCTAGGAGACACATGACCGCTATACGTTTTCTTAAAGGGACATTATTTGACTCAGTACAGAGAGGTGAATCTGTACTGATAGCTACAAGAAGGTGCTACAGAAAAACTCCTACAGCTGGGACCTGCCCAACAAAGTTAAATGCCCAATTTACTTAGAGAAGGCAGTTCCTCAAGAATGTCACTGAGTCTGGATCCTAGAAAGGGTGACTGCCGTGGACTCCCTGTCTTCATGCTGATCAAAATGCAACTTGCGCAGAAGGGGCTGGATGAACCTCAAGTGCACAGCTGCTTGTTTTACAGTTTTATTTCTTACGTTCTGAAAGTTTGTGTGATCTAATTAGCCATTTTATTTCACAAAAATACACGTTGGCATTGTTGAACTTGGGATGACTAAAATGCAAGGGGTGTGCCTATGAGAGAAGCAGACGAGTGCATGGAAAATAAGCATTATGCTTCCATTTCAGAGACACTACGATGGGAAGCAGAGCTAAGCTGTACTTGCATGGAGATTAGTGATCTGAAGCTTTTCTGTACAGTACTTCTATTTAAATCTAGCTAAGAAAAAATAGTGACAATGCCTAGCTGAAGCACCTAAGTATTATTCAATCTTAATAAAAAGGCTAAGAAAACAAGAGCCACAAAAAGCACCATATGTTCATGCATATGCCCTGGGCTACCTGCCTGTTGACGCCACAGCCCCACTGCAACCCAGCAGGAGGGCAGGTGACAACAGGGACTTTATCACAGAACCTCTTCGCTTCCAATAGCCTTCTACTTCCTCATCACCCACTGCTTGCCCTTTCCTGTGGTAGTTCCTCTGTCTCTCATTTGATCTGGTTACCTGAGAATGTGCATTACACTCCCAAGCACCAGCACTGTTAAATAGGTTATCCAAGGTGTGAGTTATGCCAGAGGAAATACAGCAATTAGGTTCTGTATCTGTAGTTTTTCAGCAGCACGGACACCCCAGGGAAGCCACCCTGGCCATTAAAATATTCAGGACATCTGGATAAATAAAAACATACTTCCGGAGCCAAATGTCAACCAGCCACTTTTTAAAAGCATTGAGATAAAATATCTACCTGTGCTTACAGAGCTCACACAGCCCTACACACTACTTGACCCAAAAGAGCACTTAAGCAGGACCTAAGACGAATGCTGCTCCCACATGAACACTCTTCCAAGAAGAATATTTTTCACAGGCAGTGGAGAAAAATCTGCCCTTCTTCCTCTGCCTTACATTTGTATCACAAAGGAAGCCCACCCAAATTAAAATGCCTGAATTGAGATATCACCAGGAGATCTGGGAAACAAGACAAAGTCTCTTGTTAACATCTTACTCACTGTTTTCACATGACCATTTGTGATAAAAGCTAAGTATTAAAGCATAAATTAGTCTCAGAACAGCCGCATACTTAAAACAATCCTCTCTACTTGAATTTAACTCCCAGGGTCCTTCCATAGGATCCGAAGCTCTAGATTCATCATGATGGGACAAAAGGTAATAGGGGAGGGATGAACCTTCACAGTTCTCTTCATTCAAAACCAAATACCCTGGCATCAAACATGTCAGGTATCCTCAGCTGTGGAACCCTGCCAGGCACACAGAATAACTAGTGCTTATTGCTACCACTTTGTTGCGTTAAAACTGTAATTGCAATAACCTAAGGCAAATCATTACACTACAGAACATATTGAAAATACCAGAGCAAGAAGCACCTTGCTTAAAGGATTTGTGAATGCAAACATGTCTAACCTATACACTCTGGAAGAAAATCTCAACCCCTTTCTGCTTGTCCTTGCTTTTATCCAGCCTACAGGAAATGTCACCTACCTCCAATTGACAGTGATTGATAGTAAGGATAAAATACCTTTTTACTTCAAATACCCATCTATCACTGTTTGGAATATAAATGTCCCTTGATGATGCAAGAAGGTGCATTTACTTCTCTTAAACTGTTGATCTCTTTTCATTAAAGGAATAAATCTTACTGCGTATCTTATTGTTTGCAGCAAAGTGATTGTATTCCAACTTGGATCAAGCCCACTGTATTTGACAGTGTACATGTATTTGATGAAAGACAGTCTTAAAAAAATACTTGGCTGATCATGGTGAAATAGCACCATTTTATGGTAAAAAAAAATATGGCACAGATAATAAATGATGGAGCTGTCAGAACAAATAAAAGCCGATGCACTTGAACAGGCAGATGAGGAAAGGGATCAGATCTTTTCCTATAATTTGAGCAGCTGTTACAAGACTCTTGCCCAAAGTCACATCATTGTGCTGAACCCCAAGTCTCAGCTTCCCTAGAAAACATAAATGCACATTCATTAAGTACTTTCTCTGACCAAACATTAAATACACCTCTCATCACTTAGATATTAACCATTTATGCAGCAGTAACTTAAAAATACATAACAGCATGTGAATGCTGATGTACTGGAACATACATGCCATGCACCTAGTTTCTCTGCATGTATTATGAAATGCATCGATATGCTAAAATGGTTTTCAGCCCATTATTTACTCTGCTCTAAAAGTTCTCTAGACCAAGGAGGCTTTGATTTTCCTGTGCCATTAAATTCCACAGATTTCTCATGCTTTACAAGAGTAATCATCAATGCATACTTTCTTGCTCCCTTTCTAGCTGATTTTGTTTTTGACAAAACTTTCAGAAAGACAACGCAAACAAGCATTTTTGAAGAGATCAAGAATACCTAAAGTACTGAATAAACAAAATCATTTTGAGTGAAGATCAGAAAGGTTTTACGGTACAGCGAAACTTTTGCTGAAATCATTATGGTCTTCAAATAGGCGCTCTAAGTGGTGGCGAGTTACCTCATATACTTGGCATAACTGATTGCCGCAGAATACCTGCAGAATGGGGCCAACTTCCCAGCAGAGACAGGACATTAAACATGCAATGAATGGCATAGGATAATGTGCCAGAAGTTCAACAGTCAGTTCTGGCCGATACCAATCCCAGCAATTAGTTGGACTCGTGCCCCATATTTGGTCAGGACAATTTTCAGCAGTAAGCCCCAGATATATTCCTTATGCACCACTACGTCATTAAATTGAAGGACACAACAATGCATACTCAATCCTAAAAATACGTTACCAGTGACACCACATGAAGATCTGCTCTGTTATAATTTAGGATAGATGCTTAATCAATTGCCTTGATTTACTAAGCTTTATTGCTTTCTAAATGAATTGCAATACGTAGCATGATTTTCAGCCCAGCTTCAGAAACCTTGATTATTTACCCCATTAAATCAGGAGAAACACAAGCTGCTAGTAGGAGCATGTTCTCTTTCTTATATGCAATTCTGTGACAGCAAAACACACCGTAAAAGTGCATTTGCTGTTTCAGCTGACATATAACACAATATTCCAAAAGAAAATATTAGCCTTGCCACTGCTACAGCTAGTGATATGTCCCCTCAAATTTAGTACATGCAATAGGCTAGAGGATAAAAACATTCCAAAGATACCAGAAGAATTTATAAGTCAATGATCTGCTTATGAGGAATTGAGACTGCTGATGCAAGCTGCAGTCTGACTGATAAAAAAATGGATTTCCCATAGCATTGCCAATAGCACTGGGAACTAATTGGCCTGAATTTACTCCTGCTGACTGTCCTGTGTTCATTTCAGCTTGCTCTGGAGGACCCAATCAATCACTAGCCCCAGCTGCAGCTGACCTGTAGGCAGCCACAATTAAAACTCCGTTTCTACTTACTTAAAGGTAGAAAGTGAATTTAATCTGATCTAAGTAAGAGAGAGAGGGCTTGAAACCACTTGCAGTCCCTAAGACATTCTATCACTTTAGACAACCCTTTTACTTTTAAGTGATGCTTTTTATTGCCCACAACCTTTATGAAAGCTCAGACACCATTTTTGCAGGTGGTTCCTCTCCCAGATGCAGGGTAGATACGACAGGATGCTACAGCAGCTCAGGATTCTGAGGATTAGGCCCATGGCTCTAAGGAACTCACAGACTTGCTTTAATGAGTGCTCTTAAACTAATTATGTGACTGCATTCACAGCACTTCTCTGGGCATTTGACAATGTATTTGCCTATGTGCTACAGAAAAGCAATCCACAAGAAAAAAACCTCTTGGAATAAGCCACGGGTTGCAATACATTTAGAAGTAGGTCATGCACATCCTTGGAAACCTAGGCACAAGCACACTTTCTGGTCTTGCATCTCATTCTCTTCTTGGCATTTATTTATCTCACAAAGACGCATTCTAAACCTCACTCATCTCACACGGGGCAATTTCACTTTTAGGAATTTACAGTAGGGTTAAATTTTGCTTAGAGGCTTCTAAATGTACAGCACATACCTGAGAAAGAACCTGAACTGCTTCTAGGCAAAAGCTATACCTAAAACTGCAGGTCATGGGGAAGTCAAAAGCAGTTACACCGAAAAGAATACCATTAGAAAATTAAAAACCTCGGCTAGCTTGTAGTTACTAATCCTGTATCTTCAGAAGCCTAATTTTAAAAAAAAAATACTGATTTTCAGTGGATGCTGAATTTCAAAACTTTGTCCTCGATATACTCAGTCAGGTACCCCCAAAATCTCATATCCTCTGATTAATTTTTCAAACTCTGCAGTTTTATCATTCAGAGAGTAGCACTGTTTTTCTCACAAGAAAACAGCTAAGGGAAAAGCAAGTCATATTTCGAGCTAGTCACACTTTTGGCCAGCTTCAAATGTCTTTGTGTCTTCTTGTTGGCAACCTTTTCCTCACATATAGCAAGAAACACATGTCTGGTCAGGCTAAAGAAAACAACTAACCAGTCAAGAATAAATGGGAAAGTTCTTCTCTTAAACAGCAGGAATTAGCTTTGGATGACTACGTTTAACACATTTCTTTGACTTAAAAAGCTGATCGTGGAAAATGTTCAAAAGAATTTAGGAGAACAGCAATTGGTATTTCATGGCCAAAGTAAGAGATGCCAAACCAGTGGATAAACTGGCCTCTTCTCTAGCTAGTAACATGCACTTTCTCAGCACTGAAGCCCCTTCTCCTTTGTAACTGTTTAGGAAAAGATTGTTTCTTGTAAACTGTAACAGGGTTTTTTTAGTATCATGTGCATGCCTATTTCTTAGATCTGTTTTAGAAACATGCAGCGTTTCCTACTCACAAAGTTATTTGAAGAAAGTAATTACCATTTAGATAAAACAAGACAGGATGACAACAATTCAATTGTTACCCAAATCGTAAGTTTTTCAATTCAATCAAGCATTTATTCCCTGTTTTTGGTGACAGCTACTGCTGGGGAGAGAGGTCTGCTCCCTCTGCAGAGTGAAGATGTGCACGGTGCAAATACTAGAAAAAATGAAACACACCAAATGCTGAAAACCAAATAATTTCAATTTTTCAATACTGTATTTCAATCATGATCTGGAATGCAGGAAATAATCATTTAGACTCCAAGCAGATACCTGAAAGGTCAGACTAACAGGTCTACAGTTCCCCCGATCATCCTTCTGGCCCGTCTTGTAGATGGGCACCACACTTGCTAACCTCCAGTTAACTGGGACCTCCCCGATTAGCCAGGACCACTGATAAAGGATGGAAAGTGGCTTAGTGAGCACTTCCACCAGCTCCCAGATTACCCCAGCCCCTCAGACATGTGTCTCAGTGGTGTAGCATGCCAGTGACCATTTCCCCTTGGATTATAGGGGGGAGAGGGGGGTCCTTATTCTGCTCCCCATCCATGTCTTCCAGCTCAGGGGGCTGGGTACATAGTATTTCTTACTATGAAAGAATGAAGCAGAGACGGCATTAAGTACTTAAGGCTTTTCCTCATCCTTTGTCACGATGTTTCCCATGCATCCAATGTAGAATGGAGGTTCTCCTTAGCCCTACTTTTGTTACTAATGTGTTTATATAGAAACATTCTGTGTTGTCTTTTACAGCAGTAGGGATTAAGCTCTCATTGGGCTTTGGCCCTGCATAACCTTTCTCCCTGCATAACCTTGCGGCACCCCTGCAGTCCTCCTGAGTTGCCTGTCCCTTCCTTCACAGGTCATAAACTCTTCTTCCCCTGAGTTCCAGCCAAAGCTCTCTGTTCAGCCACGCCTGTCATCTTTGGGCGCATGGGTATGGTCTGCTCCTGTGACATGAAGATGTCCTTCTTGCAGAGTGTCCAGTCTTCCGGGATTCCTCTGCCATTCAGGACTGCCTCCCAAAGAACTCGTTAACCAGGCTACTAAACAGGCCAAAGTCTGTCCTCCAGAAGACCAAGATAGCGATTCTGCTGATTTCTCTAAGAATCAGAAATTCTATTATTTTGTGACTGCTTTGCCCAAGACAACCTCCAACCATCACATCATCGACCAGTCCTTCTCTGTTCACAAACAGCAGGTCCAGTGGGTGCCATCCCTAGCTGGGTCACTCACCAGATGCATCAGAAAGTTCTCTTCCACACATTCCAGGAGCCTCCTAGACTGTTTTCTCTCCACTGATATTCTTTCCAGTGGATATCTGGTAAGTTGTAGTCCCCCAGGGAGAACAAAGCTAGCAATTGTTACACTTCTCCCAGCTGCCTATATAGCATTTCATCTGCTTCTTCATCCTTGCTGAGTGCTTGTAACAGGCTCTACCTTCTTGGCCTACCCCCTGAATCTGTCCCGCAGACACTTACTGTCAGCATCAAGGTCTGTTCAGCAGCTCATTCACCAATGGTATTTAAAAGTACAAAAATTCAGACAAAATATGTGAAAAGATCATCATTAGAACCTGCCTTTTATGAAATTCATGCACTGCAACAGAGCAAAGATAAGAGATTAATTTCCAAGTATATGCCTCCTGTCTCTGGCCCAGGACCTGGCACTGCAGTAGCATACAGTGGCAGTGTATTTGCTATTACACCGTGATGCCTACAAGCATGTATCTTGTTCTTATTTCTTGCTGTTTCTCCCTGCTTGGTGCAGATAGGTCTGGTTTTTTAATTGCCAGGCACTTCAGGTTGGAGTCACCACCCTGCCATCAGGAGACATGTAGGCAAACTAGGGCAAACCTAACAATGCTCTATTTTGCCAGCACTGCTGCCCTTTCCATTAATAGGATTCTGCTTTATTCTACTGTTCTTTGTGCTTAAATCCCTTGGGCTCCTCAGGCAGTGACTGCTAAATTTTAAGATGATTTTGAGGGGTTTGGTTAGATGTACCATCTTGTTACCTAATATCTTTTTATAGAGATCATATGGGAAATGCCAGCCCCTGCAAGTGCCACTCTCCCAGTCCCTATCCTTCGCTTTTAGACCACAGGATTTCAAGCAGTATTTTCCCAGAAAAAAATGGCTTTTTCTTCTTAAGTTTACTAACACTGTCACATCAAATCTCAATGCAAAGTGATGCAAAATGCCTTACATTAAAAATAATGTGTTGGACATGGGTTAATACTGTAATATTTGCACTGTCTACAGACCATTTTATTATTTCCTCCATTTTCAATCTTTTAACCCAATTCTCATGTATACCAACACATCAGGGAGCTAAATTCTGATGAAATACAGACAGAACTGAGTATTTAGATCCCTGTTAGTGAAGTTATTTTGAGGAAATGTCATCATTTTTGTGTAAAATAATTAAAATACATGCTTTTGAATTCACCACTCCAGCACTTATGGTTTCATACAAGCTGCTAAGTTGCCCACTAGGTACGCATACTGGGAGGCAGGAAGAGCACACACAAAGACCACTATTGAATAATTTAGGTTGGAAGAGTCTTTGGCACATCATCTGGCCCAAACCTCCACCCAAACTGGGGAAAAGGGGTGAAGAGAAAAGGAGAATGATAGCTTGTATGTTTTAACAAGCTCAGAAGACACATACAGAAAGGGAGATGGCAAAGATGACTTAAGAGACAGAGAGGAGAACTGTTTCAAAGCTTTGCCAGGTAAGTAATGAGCTGACAGACAGGATGCAAAGACAATGAAGGATGTCGTTCTCACCACCTTTACATGGAGAATTGACTTATACAACAAGCCAGCTGGGGAACAGATTATCAAACAAGCAGATAAACTGTGGGTAGTTTACCTGTTTAACACGGCCATGTACTTCCCCTAAGATGCATGAATGAGAAAGCACCTCTGCTAAGAGAGATGTGCAGTTTACCGAAATAAATACAATCACAGTGTTCGAGTAGCTGTCATCTTCTCAGTAAATAATTAACATGAAGCTGAAGTATTACTCTGGGAAGTAGCTGGCTTGGGTTGTGCTGGGTATTGAACAATGACACTCTCAGTCCTTCACAGCAAGGACAAATGCCTATTCCAAGTTATTTACTCCTTTACACCACACATACACATCCTTTGAGGAATGGCTCCAATCCACCTGGCAACCAGAGACATAGGAAACAGTGTCATAACATTTTAGAGTTTAAAGTGCAGGCACAATGTGCCAAATTGAGGTAACAGATGGGAATCCAAACATTGCTAAGTGCTACCTAGGAAGGCAACATATGCAGTGCCCGGAAATTGTGACATCATCTAACAGATGAAAAAGTCCTGCACCAATATCCAAACTGCATACTTAATCAAGACAAAAACTGGACACCAGCAAGGAAGAATGGTACCAAAGGTATGAAAAATAACAGTGCCAGGAAGAGAAAATACAGTCACTCTGGTATATCTGAGTGACAGAAGTGTGGATTCTTTGCAGTCTTTCTCTTTTCCCCTTTCTGCTTCAACAGTTTTTGGCAGGCAGATACAGACAACCTGTGAGATAGTTTTGTGTTGAGAGTTCTGGAAAGGTAGGCTTGTATCCAAGAATCTAAGATAAAAAGCTAAGTGGACTTGCAGAATACTTGCTTCCATCTCCTGGAAGCTAAATATGTACTGTATAATCTGAGTGTCATCAGTTGGACTTTTAATTGTTAAGCATGTATCAATTTTATGCAGTCTTTCATTTATATTATTTGGGGAGACTATGATGAACAGAAAAACTGGTCCAGAATGCTGAACACCCAGCTTGAAAATTCTAGCCTTCAGTAAGATGATGAAAACACTTTTTACTGATTCAACTTTCATTCTAAACTCATGTAATTTAATTGGAGATGTTCACAACTAGAACTGCTGCATGCTGGAAATCCTTCCTGGCAATATAGAAGGCACCACTCTACCACTCCACAGACAATTTTCTCATTACATTATATAGTACAGTTAGAAAAAGCTCAGTTATATTTACAAGTGTACAGTACAACCAATGATTGTAAAAACATGCATAATGCATAGCTAGCTTGCCCAAGTAATTAATGTCATTATGTATGCAAAGCAGGTAAGTGCAGTAACTGGGTTGCTGTGCAAGCTGTGGAAGTGCACGCACAATTGTGCACACCTAATGTTTTGGGAAGTTTGCCCACTCAGGGAGATTCTGAAGCTCTGTTTTGCAATCACAGCTTAGAAAATAAAAATAAGACCATTTCCTGTGCCATAAACTGACCTAAGCGCCAATGATATTTTCCCAATATAATTAAATCTTAAAAGCCTTTAATTAAAGAATATAAATCAAAGTGAATAATTTCAGACCAACACAGGCTTGCAATACCATATGCATTTGTTGCTTAAATTCCGCATGAGAATGGAGCTATAAAAATGCCATTCACACCTTTTAATTGGTACATTTGAGTATTCCTTCTATTGCTCTGCCAAACCAGCAATGGCACCACTTTCCTTCTCAAAACACTTTCAGACCCTCTAAACTTCAGTCCAAGTGTTGACAAGGACAAATGATGGCCACTGCTTCCCTGAAGTCCCACACAGAACAAAGCAATTCTTTGTCCTAAAATGCCTGAAGCATACTGGAGATTTGAATTTAATTCTCTTTGATATTGTATTTCCTTCCATCTCAAGCTTTTAGATAGGGATTTTTATTTGTTTATGTATTTATTTTTAGGATAGAAAATATGATTGGTCCCCTTGTCATGGCTGTGTTATTACACACTGAGATTATACAGCAAAGGAGCTTCCATGGACTGAAAGCAGGAAACAGAGCTGCACTTCCACCTCCTGAAGGGCCGAATTATCTCCATCTCTCACCTTCTCCTTCCCCCTCTGTGCTCTGAACTGTTGTTGTGTTCCCCATCAACAAAGTGATGGGTATCCACACATTGCTGGCACAAAAATATATTTATGAATTGTTATGACAAGAAACAACAGCAGGGTAAATACAATCAGATTTACAGATAAACTCAAGGCCTTTCTTTGTAAATCTGGACTTCAGTATAAATTAGAGAGAGATGGAAGGGAAGTAGGTTTCTTGGACTTGAAAGCTGATTCAGGTTCAGCTCAACAGGATTTACAAAGCTTTTATCACGTCTTAGAAACACTTGAGCATTCCAGTTTTGTAACTAACATTGAGGAATAAGACAGCAACAGATTTTGTGCTTGTAAATAATTTCCAACTGTGTATTCAATTCTAAGTTTCAGTTTATACTGTGCTGGCTAATCGTGTAACAGTCAAGCACAGAAAAGGAAACCAAAGCACAGGATAATACAGAAATCCAACAGCACAAAATTTGGTGATAATTACGATCATGGAAGAAAGCAAAACCCAAGAATGATGCATGAAAGACTTCTACAAAGAATTTCAAATATGGAATGAACTCTAAGGATTTTGTGCTCAAGTCTTTATTAAAGAATTTCTCAAAGGAAAACATTTGAATTATTTACTTAGCCCTGATCAAGTGAATACAGAATGAAGTAGATGAAAATAATCAGAAATAATTATTTTAAAGTTGTGTTCTAATAGTAGAATACTGCTAAATAATAGTAATTAATATCCCCATAGCTGTTAAGTATGCATAAACAAGCATGCCAGTTTTCCTTCCATTGCTGAAAGCACAATATGGGTTTACATCTGGTCTCAAGAAGCAATGGGCAGATCTCGAACGGTTTGGCTGTTCAGTTCAGATAAGTGCCAGAAGCATGGGTTCTCATCCAAAGCTTACTCAACCTACCTGGACCTTTCGGGCCAGCAAAACAAAGCTGGCAGCCTAGTCACAACACTTCTGGCACTGACTGCTTCCAGTTGGGCTAGAGACACTGCAGCAATAATCTTTCTCTTTTGACATTTCATATTGCCATAGTGGCAGGAAGCTGGAAGTGTGGAGATGCACAACATGCAGCATGAAAGAGAAAAAATATTTAAACAATCCAACGCAGAGTTTGCAGTGAAGGCCTAGAGCCAGGAGCTGTATTCTGCTCCCTGTCAACCACCCATGGTATTACAATCACGTAGCCAATTTTATTATATTTATTTTTTTATTTTTTTTTTAGCCCTTAGGAGATTATGACACAAACAAGCAGCTTCCCAACGTGAAATCTGAGGGACAAATGGTGCCTCTCACATGCCAGTGTTTGAGGGTGCACCTCATCGTCCTCAAACCGCACTGCCCGAGGCATCCTATACAAGTGTGGGGCAGACCCGAATCTAGCTGAGAGTTATAGAATAAACAAGCTGAGACCTTGCAGAAAACACAGCCGGAGCAGCACTGCAGAGGCTGCACACCACAGATGACACAGGTTCCCTTGGCATCCTCATCAACTGTGTAGTGAGACAGGGTGTGGAGCTGGCTGGGGGAACCATCAGGGTCTCCTCGCAAAGCAGAGGATGCTACATTCTGAGATCTCATGCTGTGGAGAGATGTGGTATAATGGGGTTGGGGAAAGCATCAGGAAGCTGACGGAGCCTCCTTTGGAATGGCAGAGGAAGAACATCTCTCGAGTGAGCTAGGAATTTAACTGGTGAAAAATGCAACTGCCTGTAACAGGAAGACGTGACCTTTTCAGTACAAAGTATCTTTAAAAAATAGCAGCTTCTTGCGTAAGTCCAATATTTGTGTCAGTATCTCCTATGATGATACCGATGCACCACGCACCATTTGCAAAGCACCTGTTTACTGAACTTATATATATATCTTATACAAGCATAAAGTATATAAAAAGAGCTGCTTTTGTGCTGGCCTGTGATTTCACATTAAGGACATGATACAGAGCAGGTTTTCAAACACTGTGTGAACAATGAAAGATATTCCACACCCATTAACTCTTCAGGTAATGCATAAATTATAAAGTATGAGCAACTAGGTGACCCTGGGAGGACTGGGGGAATCATCTGAGGAGCTGATGTAACAGTTAAAACAAAATCAATAAATGAAAAAGAAGCCAAAACCAACCAAACCTTCAATGATTTGATTGTGCTGAGAGGATGACAGACTTTCCCCTGGAGATGGGAGACAAGATTTTCTGGCTGGGAGAGCTCTGATGCAAGCAGCATGCATGACCAGAGCGAGCTGCTGGGCAGTATGGTCTAGCAAACCGTGGGAGCCACTGCAAGCCAAGAACTCACAGGCTCCAATCCTAGATCTGTCACCACTCACTGCACAGCCTTGGGCAAGTTACTTAACCTCCTTGTGTCTCAGTTTCACCATCTGTAGGACTGGGCTAACAGTAACTTGGCTAGCGGATAGGGCTATTCAGAGGCTTAATCA
Organism: Loriculus beryllinus; assembly: GCA_039877255.1. NCBI lineage: Eukaryota > Metazoa > Chordata > Aves > Psittaciformes > Psittacidae > Loriculus > Loriculus beryllinus. The sequence continues at coordinate 10,684 of JBCJKH010060588.1, read as the reverse complement.
AGGATAGCTGGAGTGATTAAGTTCCAGCTGTTCAGCTTGTGGCTGCAGAGACTCACTGCCCAGTGTCAAGTCCCAGCACTATGGAACTCAAGCCAGGCACAGTGACCTCAGAGCAGGGCAGGGAGGAAGGCACTGCTGCAACACAATTCTTGGGTCAGCATCTTCCAACCCCAGCAGTAAGGGTGCTGACTTGGCATCACCTTCTGCCAAGTCCTTGGCTGATGCACACCAGAGAAAGCCAGACAGAGCTGGGAGCAGAGCCAGGTTGTGTCTCCAGGCAAAGGCCCAATGAGATATGAGTGGACTGCCCCTCTGCACGTGGGAAACTGAAGTCAGGTACACCATGCTCTGATTGTGTGCTACAAGTGGCAATGGAAACACAAAGGCATGAGAGTTGTGCTCCATCTGCCCTTCTGAAGCACTGCCGACTGACATCCAAACACCCCTGGCCACAAGCCCAGGCAGGATCTGAGCACAGCCTCAACTCAGGTTACCTGAGACTTGCCAAGGGAGCTGGCTTGGTCAGTCCCACTCAGGAGCTGAATCATGGTGTGCGGCCACCAGACAGCACCAGAACGGATAAACTGAGCGGTCCTGCATGAAAACGCCTGCCAGGTCCAATTCACTTGCTAATCCCACCACATACACCCTTTAGAATTGAGCTCAGTGCCTGACCTCCCTCCTCACAGAAGTCTCCCTGCTTCTGCTCACTGCATCTCTCCTTATCATTTTGATTCTGTCTAATGCACCTTCTCACACATTCACTCACTTGCAAGCAGTTTACAGTAAAACACAGTCCATTCTTCAGCTTTACTCCTGAGACAGTCCATTTGAATAAGGTGTTCATTCCCTCTTCAATATTAATAGGACTATTCAGACTACAGAGGACCCACATATATGTACAAAAATAGGCATTAAGTGCATCTTGGAATAAATGTCAAGGTACGAGTGATTGCTCAAGTTGCAAGGAGACTCTTTAGTAGGAAAGAGAAACTATTCTCCGTGTGATCAGTAACAAGTGCACCAGTACAACAACAAAATTAGATGACACAGTAAAATGGCATGGTTATAAGTCCATCTCTATAAACCCATACACCAACTTCATGTCAAAGATCCATGCCTAAAATAAGGTGCCAGAAAAGAAATTCCTTTATCTCTATAAACTTTATTTTTTAAACCTTCTTTTCAGTATGTCAATTCCTTCCTGTGACCTTTTTAGCATGACAAATCCATCTGAATTTTCCAAAAAATGAACATGGACAAAAATGCACTCCTATGCATGACTCATCCGTAAGAAATAAAGTGCTTTGATTCAAGAAAGGCTATAGAGCTCTTGACCACTACTTGCCAACACATACAGCCTATGCTTCAGTATCTTCCACATCAGCAATATTAAATCTATTCTTGCACAGCCTTTGCCCACTGGTGAAAAAATTCCCAGACATGGCACTCTGAGCAAAAGAAGCTCCTGCATGCAAATCTGTCATACTGCTTTCATTTTTAAGCCTTTAATATCTTATTAAACCTGTCACATATGCCACCTGACTTCTGCAGACAGTGCAGAGCACTGGCAGACCAATCCACACAGGGCAGCAGAAAGAGGGTCAGGAAGACCTATCTCTACCTATAGGTACAGAAAACCACGATGCGTTGGTTCTTGTGCTGGTTGTCATCACCATGATACTGCATCATGGGTGTCAACAGATTATCACCAACCCTTCCTGCGTGAGGCCGAACACTTTGCTACTGACTTCAAGTGCAGTAGGAGGCAGTCAGAGTTTTCCCAGAGCAAACACCAAGAGAGGGCTGCAGTATTTGGCTCTGAGTTTTCAGAAACAACTTTATTTCTCTACGTGTCCTGTGACCTAGGTAATGAAATAACATTTAAAACTCAATTAGGGCATCTGAAATACAGATCTTTCTATTGACATGCAGGCATTAGCGGTACCTCAGATTTAATATGGTAATGACTGAACAGATGTTGAGGAAATTTTGTAGACTAGCTGATGCTGACTGACAAAGGATTCCTATCATAGGTGTTTGACTTCTATGGGTTTAAGCATGCCACAACTGAAAAGTGTGTTTCCTTGCCTGAAGACGAGTAACTGCAGAAGCCTCTGTGCTTTGACTCCATGGCAAACTGAAGAGTTCACAAGTTAAACCAAATCTCTCCTCCATTTATAAAGATTTCTAATGACCCAACTTCTTTGCATGTTTGCACCACAGTGAAACTACCACAATACCTTTCACTCTGAAGAATGACTCCAGACTTGCATAAAAACACAGCTTAGAGCCTGCTCCAAGTAAGAAAAACACACAAACTGCTTGTAAAGCATCACATCCTTTAACTTCACTTTCTGATAGAGTGATGCATTCCACTGGATTACATGAGACTATTCCTATTAGGAAGCACAATTCAATACAATAAAAGGTGGCAAAATTGAGCCCAGATTGATCAAGAAGATTTAACTTCAAATTGACAATATTACCAGGCAGTGAGGCAGGGAGTGCAGGAATAATTTGGTTTCCTGCAGCACCACACTAAATGATTGCTATCAGTATTCCAATCAGTGGCTGATAGTTTTATTTCTCCCAGGAGTTTCTCCAGGTCATCCCTGACAGTTAGAAAACTGCTTAAGCGTTTGGGTTGCATTGAGCAGATGGTTACTGATCAGAGATGAGTACTGGAGCCTGAGGTCAGCAGACTGCCAAACAAACTCATTCAAAAGCTGTCTTACAGTCACTCCTGGGACAGCAGTTTGCTGACCACTGTAGACAGGCGACTCACTACGGAATGTTGCCATACATGTTCAGACCTCTCTATAGTGTAGCCAGAGCTTGTCTGATATATAATTTATGTCCCTGAGAATTCACTGACTGGTGCTACAATATCACTTTTGGCTTTGGGTCACTCAGTATAGACTTGTGAAGAAAATGGAGGGCACACAGAGGCGGTGGAAGAGAATTACTAAAACCCAGACCATCCCAGCTCTACAAGAACAGAGTCCCCACAACTGCGTTTAAGCCAACTCTCATTTTTCAAACCTCAGAGCAGCACAACAAGAGCCATTACTTTCCATAGGTTTATTGCTGTTCCAACAACAACTACAAAAAAGAAACAAAGTAAAGAGAATGGCAAGATTAAACTGCCAAAAAGCTGGTGGGCTTGCAGAAACACAGGCATTTCAGGAGCAGGGTATTGGGGATACTGCTGTGCATGGCGCTTTTTTTCTTTCTCCTGACGTGGTTTGAAGGTGAGTTTTTGCACTGACCCAACTACCATGGATTTTACATGCACATAAACGAGACATGATCCCCTTATCACAGGTCTGAACTTTCTGAATAGTGCATGTTTTTACTAAAACATGAGGACCAAGTCTTTCTAAGCATTGCTTTTGACCTGAGGTTTTCCCAATTTCAGTAGGGTTTTGCTGCCATAGAAGGAAACCTTTCTGTCCTAGGCCAAACCCACTTTTTGCTGGTAAATGTAATGAAGGAACAAAGCTAAGATTTATTCTAGTACAACAGTAATTTCAAACACTAGTTTTTATACTAGAACAATACAGCAAGAAGTACTGTAAGGACTAGAGCCATGTGTATAGCACGTTTATATATGATATAAACAAACCATTGGAAGCCATGCCCTCCAACCCTGTGTCTGTACCAGGGTTGAAGTAAGGAAAAGAAGAATTAAAAAGTAGATGGAAGTAAGTTGCTGAAGGTAATCTGAAAAGTCACAGAATGAGAACTATGGTCTCAATTCCGGATCATAATGTCATGAAGACATGAAGACATGTCTTCAAAACTACCTACGCCATAACAGCAATGAACTGTTTGCAGTCACCTTGTTTCAGGGAGTTGAAAAAGAAAGGATAATGTATTAAGCTATATCAGACTTTCAAATAAGACAAACTTATTCCCTCTGATTACAATATCCCATAAAGAATGGGTACATGTTGCTTAGATACAGTATTACATATACAAAAATAGGTTCCTAACAATTTTCAATAAAGCATTATACAATAGTCTCAATTTGGGAACACTTTTAAGTCTTGTTTACTCAATCCCATTTTAGTCTACTTTCTCATATGTGTTTTAATTTCTACATGCATTTAATTATGCACTTCTGTGACAGTATTAAGTCAGATCTCAACCCTGCAAACACTTAACATGCACGTAAGTGTTAATGTACATACAGCCTCACCGTGAATTTACAGATATAGAATTGGAATCATCAAGGTTTCATTGTTTCCTGTTTACAGTAATGTTTACCTTATTCCTCTTATTTTTCAGTATTATTTCATTGATTATTTTGACACTCAGGCATTTATTTTCAAGCCAATACACTGGTTGAATTGAAAAGACAAAACTCTTCAGGAACTTAACACAATGAAAAATTAAAGATTGAGAATTCTAAAAAGGGAAAATCAGGAATGTATCCTCATGTGACAGAAGCACATTTGAAAAAAAAACAGTAAAAACCATCTAACCTGCCTCGAGAACTATTTTATGGTTGCATCTTGAAATCTGTTTGGAATTACCATGATGGGAAAATTGCCCCTCTGATTACAGCATTGTTTTTGTGTAGCTAACAGACCTCTGAGGCTCAGGTTTTGATCCTGGCCCACTTAATCACTTCAGCATTGATATCATTCATCATGTCCACTAAGGAAAAAAATTCAGGAATGTTCATAAAACTAAACAGAAATATTATACATCATAGACAAACTATATTTTAATATTATACCCTATGATATTACCAGAATATATTGGCCATGATAAAACTCACTGCTTTGAGTCCTAAACTAGGAAAACAGCATTCGCTGACAAACAGCTTCTTAATTACACTTAGGACTCAAAGTGTCTTTAAGTATTTGGTACTGTAGCTTCAAGTAATTGTTACAGTACAACAACTGGTCAGCAGGATTTCTTTGGAAAAATATCAATGAGCTTTAATAGACAATGTTGCAACAGCAGGAGAAGCATACACGTGGTTTGAAGCCTTAAGAAGAAGCGCAATTCCTGAGCACATTCTCAATTTAGGCTTTCTAACAAATTTCTTCTTCCTTGCAATCTTGGAGATACTGGAAACCTTCCACATTTACTTTGGGCTTTGACTTCTTTTTTGTGTCAGTTATTAAATAACCCTCATCCTCCTCAACACATGGGCAATGCCTCCTGCACACCAAGTCTGTTTCCACCCACTGTTGGTATAGGTGTCCCAAAGCAGCTGTCACATTCCATGGCAATAGCTAATGTCATGTTTTATCCCAATAATTACCCAGAAACTTGCACTACCACAGCAACAACAACAAATAACCAAAAATCCAGCTCCAACCAGAGGACTGCTGTGGAGTAAAGCTGCATATTTCTGTGCAGGTTTCCCCACACATAAACATGTATGCAAGCACTGCACAGGAAGCAACGCTACTACACACATTCAAATTAACTGTTTAACACATGAGCCCCTAACAATGACTTTTCCTATAATTAATGGATCAAGCATGGGAGACGGCTGGATGGATTTCAGACTTTAGGTCTACTCACACCTATTGCACAGGAACTCCTACCAAGTGCCAGATGTATGGAAAATTTGGAAGTGATTGAAAAAACTCCAAAAAATAAATCAAAGTCTTTCACGGACAAATACATTGAGGCATTAAAAGAAGGTATGTGCACCGAAATGGAGAGAGATGAAAGCCCTATATGGTGTGCTAATTGGAGTAGTGCTGTGCTTCTTTCTTGAAATTTGCAGAACATTAAAGGAATCATTTCTCTTTGTTTCTTCTAACAGACAGCCCTAAGCAGGGACTTTTGTTTGCAGGAGAAGCCTCAAACAGTGCTTGTCTACACATCCAGAAAACTTCCTGAAATAATCATCAACACTTACTGCAAACAGTGGACAACAGCTACTCTTACCAGACTCTGCAGCTTTCCAGACCGTTACTGTGCTGCATTTTCTTGCTGTTTTACCCAGCACCAGCACGGCAAGCAGCACCGATGATGGCTCAAAACAGCAAGATACAAAGTACGCCTCTCCCAGAACTGTTACCTCTAGTTTGCCACAGAAATGAAAACAGCTGTGACATGGTTCCCTTTCATATTCTGAAGGTAAGTTTTTCAAACAAAATCACAGCATTATACATGTGCTGGGGGCAGGTTTCTTAGTGCAGTAAACAACAGCGGAAATTATAAAGCACAAGCTACAGCATATAAAGTAGGTATGTCCACGCACTACCAAATACCAGCCGAAGCTGCCAATATATGCTACTTGGCAGAATTACTACTTTGAGTATATACCGTTTATTCCTTGAACTATGTGTTAGTAACCTTCTGAAGTAGGATTTGCTTTTGTTCCCTAATCTCCGAAAGAGATTTCAAAGCAATCAAATTCTACTGATGCAAACGCTTGAGCATACAGTGTTTTTTGCTTGAGTGTTTACAAATGTTTCTCTTATTCATGAGCCACCTTGTAAGCAGGAACCTGTTTGAACCAGTATTCCTGGAAAATGAAAACTAAGTTACAAATATGATTGTTCATTAATCCCTTTTCATATGCAATATTCAAAGGAGTTCTTCTTTCAAAGGTGTTTTGAAAATGAATTCATTCAGTTGTATAGTGCTGCAATTGTGTAAACTGCTATCTAAGTGTTAGGTATTATTACACTACCAGAGTCTAAGCATGCTTGTGGCTCCTCTTGGAAACATTCATGCTTGCACATCCGGAAGGAGAAAGCAAAAACAGCTAGAGAAGAGAGAGTTGAAAACCTGTGTGATGTGTTTTTTCCACCCAAATATTGCTTTTAATGTATAATCAATCTTTATAGTCTGTTGCTGCAGGGAAGGTGTGATAGAATCAAGTTTTCATACAATTGCAAGTTGCATGAATCTTTCAAAAACAAGATTATAGCATTTTTCATCCCAAACCAATATTGATTATTCCTTAAGTTACATATAAATTGCTTTTAGCCTCAGACATTTCATGTCATATGAATATACTTAATAATGGGAAATATCCCTTTTACCACACTAACAATGCCATCTTACTTGCTGGGATCATTTAATGAGAAAGATTATTTCCTTCCTTGTCTCATACATTATTTTAAATATATTTTAGCCAACCTGCAGATCCTATTTTACTCTTGTCACAGTTGATCTGTGCAGAACTTTCCCAGAATAAAGTATTTTGTGAAACACAACTTACTGGTCCCAATCTAAAGGCCATTTCTCTTAATACTGATATTTCCCCACTTAAAGATTGAGTCCATTTTGAAGACACAATCTCTCCCAGAAAGAAGGAGAATTCAAATTATTTATACCAAGAAAAGAGCCATGAATCATGCAGGAAACAAGTCAGAGAAGGCTGCCCAACACTGTAAGTGCTGTATGGGCGTTTGGCCAGCTGATTTCTACTAGCGGCTCTAGAAATCCATACAAGGGTTGAAAACATGAAGGTAAGTGAAATCTCTGTTCTGTTTCATATTTATGCTCTTTTCTTTCTACTTTCAAATTAAGCTTACATAAATAAACAAATAAAACAACCCGTAACAGTGAAATTTGTGTTCTCAATAGACTGGAGATAATACATAGGACAAAGAGTACAAAAGGTAACAAGTCACTCAGATGAGAATTAGGAATTCAGCAGTTTCCTCCTAGGTTGGCTAATCAGACAGAATGGTGCAGTTCACTGCATCTAATCCTATATTCTGCCACTTTATACGTGGCCAACACAAGAGTGTGATCATCAATTATTACAGTGTATTTCTCCAAAAGGTAACACAAAGTTCCCTTTGCAATAAAATGTTTTGTATTATCTTTCGCGGTTTTAAACCACAAAATACTCCTTACATTTTATCGCAGCAGTTAATGCTTTTTAAGTTTACATTTGAATTGTGATGATTAACTTTAAGAAGCAAAGTAAACTGCTTGTGCTTTTTTAGCCCCTAAGGACAGTTATTGCTTAGAATATAACTGCAAAGATACTTTTACATTGTAGGAAACTGAGTATAATGTATATTACAGCTCATTTTCCAACACTGGATTGCATCATAAATATACTTTAAGCTGCCAGTGTTAAAATTATAGTGGAAAATTAAAACAAGCATAACCCACATTATTTAAGACGAATTTTATAGCCAAGTGAGAACCACAGCGAAATAAAAACACAGTATTTGCATCCAAGAAAACTTGGTGGAAATAATATAAAAAAACCTGTTACAGATAAAACCTACTTAGCAAAAAAAGTAGATGAAAACATTTGCCATCTGTTGAGAACATGGAACTGGTTTCCCTATCACAAGCAGTAATCTTAAAGCCAGGGATTAATAGCTATTGCAGTGTTACCTCCTGCAAGCCCAAGCTGAAAGGTTCAGAGGTCTGTGGTTCCACAGCATTCCTCTGTCTCCCATGGAGCCTGGCACATTGGCTTTGCATCAGAACAAGCCTTTCTCCAGGAATCTGGACTGGCCACAGACATCTCTTCCTGCTCCCAAGCAAAGCCTGCTAATCAGGAGGTGGAGATTCAAATATCAACAAGTCTCTGTAGCTCACCTGAGTGTGAAAATACAGAAATTGGCTGGAAACGGCTGAGTTTGGGAGCTTGGTCTGGATTGCTTGGTCGGTTTTGCCCTTAAGATATGTGAACATGAATTCACCTCAAGCCCAAATTAGTTGTTGTGGCTTAAACTCCTATCAGTGTAGTAAACTACGAAGGCTGAAGAATATTCCTTTTGAAACATCAATGTATTCTGGATCAACATTGTATTCCTCTTTTTGCATATATACCGATATGCTTAAAAGATTTATAAAAATCCTCATATTAATTCCTGCCTATAATTTGAGATCCTGCTCACACTTCATGAGCACATCACACAACACAGCACTGCTTCATGTCATGTCAGACCACAGGAGAGGAGAGAATATTCTCATGCTGAAGCACGCACAATTAAAATATACTTGTTTTGCCTCATATGCTGAAGTTGGTACCAAAGGTCAGAAAGGTAATGAGAACTTTGAGTCCCTAGACCCTGAGTTGAAGAACTCTGGGGACTAACTCTGTGCAGGAGTTGCACCTGATTCTGCATCGATAAATTGGGTTGCTGCAGCAGCAGGAAAATACAAAAGCTATTGCTAGTTTGAGACTTCTGGCAGAAAGATGGATTTCTATGTTGATATCAAAATAGATTTTTGTTACTTAACAACAGGGTGAGTATTTTCTGCCTTTTTTATTGTGTCCTTAATAGTCCAATATATATTTTTATCTATTTATATCCAATATATATTTTATCTATTTATACTTCTATCCATTTTATTAGCTTCAAAATATCTTTGAAAAACTACCAGAATTAACAGTTACAAATGAAATCGGATACTGGGATTTTACAGTGGTTTATTACAAAGGATCATTATCAATACAAAATATTTGAGGAAAATACACACAGTCTTTCACTGATTGCAAAAAGCATTTATCAGGGAAGAATCAAACTTCTAGTGCTCCCTAAGCATGTGCTAGAGACCACTGCCTTTTATTCATTATGCTTAACAATGATTAACGTCATAAGTTTATATCATGTATGTCATAAAATCAATGGCTAATTTAAGAAATGATCCTACCTGTTGTTTCATAAGGCATACATTTTCTTTCCTTATTCAAACGTTATGTTGTTCTAATAGTTAGAATCAAAGCCGTATCACACATAATTAAACTTCTCACATTTAAAGTTAGCTTATCAGAGCTCAGCCTGATTTAGTATTCCTCAAGACTCATTTGGACATAATGTTCTTGAATAAACCTTGTACCTTGCTTGCTATTAAACTGATACAGTATGACCTCCTCTTGCTTCAAAAAGCCAGCTCCATTTGTAAAATATACACAAATCTTAACACTTAACCACTCCACCACCTCAACTTCGTATTTGTATTTATTCATTATTACAAGTATCAGCTTGCTTGGTGAACATGACCCCCCGGATATTTTTATTTATATGCTACCAAGCCTTATGGTCTTTCAAATATTTCCTAAATTGTTAGATACTTGAGTGAATACTCTGTATATTTTCCACTTTAAAGGCTCCTACAATCCAGGTCACTTTGAAGGAAGCCACTGCATTTGTTAAGCTTTCTCTCACTTCTTGTATTTAACCAAAAGACTCTATGCAGAAAATACATAAGAAAAAGGGGAGTGAAAAACAACTTTATGTTATAATACAGAATACTTCATTAGTATTTCACTTTGAAGAGGAACCCAATTTGAATGAAGAAAACATTTCAAAAAGGAAAGACAGGTAAAGTAACCCTCATATCAACTACTTGATACACAGAAAATATTCATGTGTCCCATTAAACCACAAAAATTGTGAGTATTTCTGATGGATAATAATTCTTGCCTCCATCTTTATCCACTGCCTATAAGAGACTGGGTATGATCTTCAGCTGCTGTAAATCAGGGTGGATTATCAAAGCCATTACACACCTGCTTCTAGCTTTCTTTGTGTTTTCTGACCATTCTGCTCTCCTCCCCTTCCCATTCATTGCAAGCACAAGTAAACCTGTTTTATGAACAGTTCAATAAGTGCACTGTATACTGCATACAGTCAAAAGGGGTCACCACCCTTCACCATCACACCCAACAGCTCACATAAACCCCAGGTCAGTGGTGAACCCAGGGAAGCACACAATATTGTGG
>JBCJKH010060587.1:0-13325 GCA_039877255.1 Loriculus beryllinus | reverse complement strand
TACCATTATTATTTTTATTGGTGGTAGCAGCAGTGGTTTTGTGTTGTACCTTAGTTACTGGACTGTTCTTATCTCAAGCTGAGGGAGTCACATTCTTTTGATTCTCCTCCCCATCCCTCTGGGAGCAGGGGGAGAGGAAGGGAAGGGAGTGAGCGAGCGGCTGCGTGGTTCTGGGTTGCCAGCTGGGCTTAAACCATGGCATATGCCATTAGGCTAAGCAAAGGGATTTGCATGAAATGCTTGTTTTATATTAAGTTCATGATCCAAACTCCCAGAAATTGAATTGCAATCTAGCGATAATATCATACTGCATCTTTTTAAATGCAAAACATTGCCATCATAACATCAGAGTTAAATATATACAGGTGCATCAATATATGATGTGTTAAAGGCTTTAGCCGAGTGTCTTGTTTCTCTGGTAGGAAAGGAGTAATTCGCAGTGCAGTACTTTAAAAATAGCATGACAAAGCAGAATTCAGTTTTCTCATAAAGCACTGTGCTACAGCATGGTTAAAGGTAGGTGAGAGATACCTACATATCTCTACCAAGAATTCTTTTTGCGCAAGAGAGCGAACAGCATGTTTGACTGCATGTGGCTTTGGAAATGCCAGTTTTGATGTGTAGGGCTGCCTGCAGTTAAGATCTCCAATATTTGTGCTTCAGATGCTAAGATAACTGCTTCTTTAATTGCTCCTTATTCCAGATCTATTGTTTTGGCCCTGTCCAAAACAGTGAAGAAAGAAGTGGACATTTTATTAGCTATCCAGATGTTTGTGTTTTTTATTTTTTTTTTCCATTTCTCTGCTCAGTAACTTCTGTGTAGTTTCTGGTTTTCTTTTAACATATGATCATTGTGTTTTTTAACAAAAGGGATGCCTTATACAAAGCGGTAATTTTTAAATTGTCTTACATAAAGTGTTAAAGATATAACTATGAACTATATGCTGTGTGCTGCTTTGGTACAAGATGGCTTTTTTGCATTTCCTTTGGAGTGTTGTCCACCTCTTTTAAACCCCAGAGTGTAAATGACTGTTCAGACTACTTGTATAACAATTCTGTGGCTCAGATGCTAGTGAGTAGCTAATATGTGGTTTATTAAGCAGCTTTAAAAAATCTAAAATTTTCGTTAAAACATCTCAGTCAAAATTTCAAAGAAAGGAAAAATTTTATCATTTTCCTTTTGGGATAGGAACCCTCATTGTGTTCTGATCATGCCTATAAAAAACTATCGTTTAGCTCTTCATTTATTTGTTATGAAATAGTGCATGATTCAACTTGATTCCCTTAGTAAAGCCCCCTTACTACCTGTAATCATTGGCATAAAAGATTTTATTACGGCAGTCTTTTCTTAAAAAAATGGAAAAAAAATTGGAAAAGCTCCCTTTGCTGGTTATCATAATTGTGGGGAATGTAAAAATAATTTAAAGAGTTGATAATGTAACCGATATAATGTTGCAAAGCTGGCATCTTTTGCTGGAATTTCACTTTTCCCATGAGAGACGTATGCATATATCTCAAAAGCGAATCCCAGGGATTATTAGTTCCCTCATAGGTGTTTTTCATGACAGTTTATAGCTGATACGTTACAGATAAACCCACTCAAGTTTGAAATTTCTAGGTATCACACACATTTAAAAGCTGTATGACTTTAAGAAAAACTTTTACTCTTAAATTCTGAGCACTGGGAACTCTGATAACTGTTCATTTGATGTGTTGGATCTTACAGAGTTGTTCTTTGGTTTTAAGCTCAGTTTAAGTATTATGCACTTTATTGTTTGAGAAATTTGTGCATCATAGAATGTGTCTGAGAGGGGTTCTCTGGAGACCTTCCTAACAGTAATGCTTTCCAGAGATGGAAAGCTTAATAATTGTCATCAGATGCATTTAAATAATGAACAGTTTAGTTTTCTAAAATGCTTTTAATGTTTTATTATTAACAGATCTGCAGGTGATAAGGAATTCACCATGAATGGGCAGCTGGATTTAAGTGGGAAGCTGATCATCAAAGCTCAGCTTGGAGAAGATATTAGGAGAATTCCTATTCATAATGAAGATATCACGTATGATGAATTAGTGCTAATGATGCAGAGAGTTTTTAGAGGAAAACTTCTGAGCAATGACGAAGTCACGATAAAATACAAAGATGAAGGTAATACTTGATTACTGCTGTTAAGGTTTAATTACTTTTCTTTCTCTAGTATAATCTACCTATGGACAGAAACTCTGAAATTCACCTCTTCAGAATCGTCCAAATTCATTGGCAATTGCAAGTGATTTCTTGTGAAATTCTTTGAGTCAGACAATAGAAGCTGTATTTCTTGTGGTTACGCTGTTTTAACATAGCTGATTTTTCAGAAATAATGGAGGAAGTACTATCTGAAAGTTCATTTTTCGCTCTTACAGGAAGCTGCTGCTATCACAGTTTTCTGTCTGCTCATTCTCTTGTGTTCTCAGTGATAAAGTGTGTTTGAAGTATAGGAGGGAATAAACACTTATGACTTAAAGCAAGCTCTTACAAGTCTTGGAAAACTTCGCTTCTGTAGTAGTAATTCTTAATTATGTTTTTCCACATCAGTAAAGATTAGAAGACTCTTTTGACCTCAAATATTTATTAAAAATAATCTTTTGCTTGAGTAATGTTTGAATCTGTTGGACATTGGCTGTTGCAAAGAAAATCTTGAGCATTTGTGTTCTTAAGAAGAGCTTCCACGAAATGAAAAGGGCCTTGTTTGAGATGTGTAGAAAGAGAGTTGTAGATTGGAAGGTTTTCATCTTGGAATGTCAGAAGCGTGATATTCATAAAATGAAAGTCAGAACTAAGTAATAAAATCCCTAGTCTTTTAGTCAGTTCAAAAGCTGTGTGATGATTCTGCTGGTGTACAGTAAAAAAGCTACATTACTGAAGCATTCAGGTTCTTAGTAGCACTGACTGTGGTCCTTAAATAAGTTTTGTTCATACGTCTTGTCTATAAAATTTCACATTGAGTGACTCTGAGACAGTGTTTTTGGGTCCATCAAGCTTTTGAAAAACACTGCTCAGCAAAATTGGTACGCAGTGAAGAGCTAATGGTTTGGGTCTTGATTGCTAGTGGGAGAGAACTCAGTGGATTTGTGGTAGTATTGGTTTTCTTCTTACCGCATTATCAATTTCTTTTGTTTTTGTGGAATCAGGAAAGGTGAAAGTAAATAGATGGGCGCTTTTTCATTTGGTTAAAGATTCTAATTCCTGTTCTTTAATTATAGTTCTCTGGTTTTGTGTATGCTTCTGTCTCTGTCTTCTTTTGAAGAAGATAATTACAGTCTCCATCATACACCATTATGGTTTCATTCTTCTGTTGTCTTTCACAGCCTAGAGACCTCCTACTGTTAATTTTAGCTTTTTCAAAATGTGCTACTTCTCCACTGAGACCTGAAATTTCAAGGCATGTTATCCTGGCTGATCATCACTACTAAGAAGGTTTAAACATTGTTACTAGCAGAGGAGGTTGCAAATGATTAAGGAGAAAGTTAACAGAGCTAGGCTTCAGTTTGACAGCCAGATGAGGACTCTAGTATTCTTGACTTTGTTTCAAGTAATGAAAGATTCTTCTTTAAAATGTATTTCAGTTGTTAGAAGCATTGAAATGTATACATTGTAGCTATTTCTGTTTTGTTTTTTATCCCACCAGACCTAGAGGAATGTCTGTCCTCATCTATTGTGAGGATGTACCTTAAGGTGGTCTAAGGATTTCCACTACTTCTCGATCTGAGTCTTCTCAGAATTCATGTGCACACTCTTTAAGTGTTTAGAAGAATGCTTAATCTATCCCTCCTGGCTTTGTTTCTTGTTGCTGTAGGGTGTGAAGCTAGTGATCTGCAGGCCTGGATGTGGGATTTTCTACTTAAAATTTTGGCAAAATACCATGGCTTTATATCTTCATCACACTGTCATGATCTGTGAATCTTAACATATTTGGGATTTTTCTTTTTTTTTCTTTTTTTTTTTTTTTCAAAAAAACTTGTATGCTTAATTGGGGAGGCTAGAAAACTTTAAATCACAATCCTTTTGTCTCTGGATTTGCAGTCTGAGATAGTTGGAAGCATATTCATAAGTTACATTTAGGTTACATGACACTTTTATTAATTACTATGGAGAAGAAGTTTGTGTTAGATTACTGCCTTGTAGAGTTAGATTTTATATTCAAGTTGGGCATCTTTCAGACTTCTGAATTAAGGAAATTGCTCTACTAGGTGTGAAAACATTTTCATCTACTGTTTAAGATTCTTGAATATGTAGTAAAACCTGATGTCTGAAAAAAACCCCAAACTGAAGCAAACCTCTGAGGACTGCTAGCAGTGAATTTACATGGATCAAAGAGTAGAACTGCATCTTAAGCACACTGTGTTACTGAGTTACGTATGTTAAAGGCCCTATGGAGCTAATAATAGAAACTTTACTTTTCTTTAAAGTTAGGCTTGAATTTCAACCTAGTGCCTAATTTGTGGTTGGCCTGTTCATTCTTGTTCTTGATCAGCTTGCAGTAGAAGTTGCTGCCTTTGTCTCAGAGTTAATAATGAGCTATTAACGCATCCTGCTAATCAGTAATGTCTCTACCTTTGATAAACTTACCAAGATGAAGAAAAACTACATTTTTGGCAGTGGGTTTTTTTTATATTTTTTGTTTTTCATCAAATGAAATAGGAAAAATATATAAGGAAATATAAGGGGAATAAAGCTTTCTTTTTCAGCTTGCTATCATGTCTGTTATGACTGTTTGCACTGAAGCATTCGTTTATTTGAAAACTTTGACTATAACTTTTACACAGTTGAAGCTTTGTCACCATAAGTAATAGCTCAGAATTTTCAGGCAGTAATTTGTAATTAAAAACATGTTTCTGTGTCTGTCCACAAAGCCTCCTGTAACAATGTTTTAGAGAGGAACACTGGTTGTTCCTCTCTAAAGTCAGCTTTGTTCTAAGCTACGTGTCATCTAACACTGTTGCTTCTAAATGTGAATCTTCACTAGGTAGGGTCTCATCTCAGTTTCCAGTCACCAGGTTGTTCCGGAAGGAAGTAGTCCTGCTATCCCTTCTCTTTTCCATGTTTACATGTCTACGTGTGCTTTCCTCATAACGCTTTCCTACTCTTTCCTTTGTGTTGCTTAATTTGTGTTCATTTAATCTATTAATCTGTTGCATATGTTAAACCAGAAGAAAATCTGTCCTGCCAAAGAGAATAGTCTTGTTTTAACTGTAATTTTGTTGAGTAAGTAGAGATGTTAATGTGGATTTGTCTTGACTGAGTATAAAAATTGTCAAAAGACCAGGCTTAATGGGGGCTTGGTGTCTCTTTTGGGTATTAATAGTATTAAACATATTCAGTGCTTTATGCATAACCCTTTGTATTTTAAGAATTAAGGATCCCATACATATCTAATACAGTTACTGTGACTGATGGCAGTGTGCACATTCATTAGGATGCATTGGTATGGGAATTCCTCTGAAACCTGGCACACAAAAATAAATGGCTAAGTGTTGAGGCTTCATGTCAGATTCCTGGTTTGAGAGAAAAGTTTTATTCTGGCTGCTTTGACATCTTCATGTCTTCATTCCTATTTGTGTGTGAAGCTGATAGATATTTCTACTGTACACTTTTACACTGGAACTTTACTGTCATTCACGTATTAAAATTCAGTCTTGCACCTCAGTGTCTTGAGAAAATGTTCTAGTCACTTAAAATTTTCCCTTGGTAATGTGCATGTTTTGTATTTTAAAAATTGAATTGAGATTGCCATGTGCCATGTACCTTTAGCCTCCTCCTGTCTGTACATGAACAGCACAGTTTTGGAGCCAGTTGGAACAGGCATATAACTTAACTGGCAGCATCATTCTTTATGGTGTTGGACTGTGCAAACTTGTAGCTCCACTGTTTTCATCCTGTATGTAAACAGACAAGAATGGTGAGTTATTGAAACTTTCAAAGGGATAATGTCAGAAGATTCCCTTTTCTAGCCAGTCATGCTTCTGTCTTGCCTTCTGTGCATAAGTTCCCAGCACACTGATTCTTGGGCTAAAATAATAACCTTTTTTCCTAGTAACTTCAGAATCAAATAGGGAAAATTATTTTTGAGTAATGAAGTAACACTTCTGCCCTACCATGAAGGTCAGTAGTTGAAAGGCTTTGCTTTTAATGTAACTTTTTATCATGTTCTTTTCAGATGGAGATCTTATAACAATTTTTGATAGCTCAGATCTTTCCTTTGCAATTCAATGCAGTAGGATACTTAAGCTGACATTGTTTGGTAAGTATAGAAGCTTGTCTATTCTTTTAATAATATTTATTAAAATTCTGGCAGTGGACTTCACTGGAAGGTGCTAAAAACTTAAAGCTTTCACCTTAGAAAAATGAAATCAGTAAATTAAAAATACGGTCTTAATACATGATATTCATTTCTCTGTTTCATATGACATTTGAACTTAGGGAAACTGAAACTATTTCTCTTTATAAGCTTGATTAAGGTATGTTCTATGCATATTATATATATATATAGATACACACACGTAGTGTTTTTTTCTTAATGTTATTTTCCATGTTAACACCACTCTAGCATTTGTGATGTTTTCCTCACAGGTGTGTGAGAAATCTAAGATGATGGTCATTCTGCAATGTTACTAGTACACTGCTAAAAGCTACCATTGATTGCTTAAAGCTTAATAGAATTCAATATTTATTTGTCAGCCTTTGTATAAAATAGTCCTTTATTTCCAAGCTACTACTGGTAAATTAACATATAGTTCTAAGGAACAGCAAGCAGCTATTAACTTGGACACTGACCTTTTTCATGAACTGCAGCAATTGTGTTTACTTTACATTAATTCTAAAGGCACTTTCTAAATGGACAGCTTTCCACAACCAAGTATGATATTTGTATTGGTCAGGGTATGTTCCTGGAAATGAGGAAACAATGCAGAAGACTTTACTCTGCAGTTCTGGTACTGTGGATTATGCTGAACTGAGATAATATTAAAGGAACAGTAAACTCCAGAATGAGTTCAATCTGTGTTGACTAAACTTTAAAGTTTGTCGCTTTAAATTCCATGAAGGATGATGATGCTACAAGCAAGTATAAGTTGGATTTTTTTTTTTTTAACTGGATTTCAAATTATTACTGCAGACTTAAATTTATCTAATTGCTGTTTTGCAGTGAATGGACAGCCAAGACCCTTAGAATCTAATCAGGTGAAATACCTGCGTCGAGAGCTGATAGAACTTCGCAATAAAGTCAACCGTTTACTGGATTGTTTAGAACCACCAGCTGAACCGGGCCTTTCCACTAACCTGCCTGACAGTGGTAGGTAGCCTGGCAAAGCATTGTTTGGTTTGATTTGCAGAGTTGGGTGCTGTTTAACAAAGTAAAAAATAGAGTCTTGAATATTGGTTGTGATCATTCGTAATTGTTGCTTGATGATTCAGAACATAATTTTTAATGCTTTCTGTTTGAGAGACAGAATTTTTATACAAATTACCTGGAGTAAAGCACTAAGCTATTTTGGGAATAAAACTAAAGTCTTGAGTTTCTGTGCCATGTGTGAAAATGCTTTAACTAACACTTGTGAGTCACAACAACATTTTGAGAGACCTTTGAGCTGAATTAATAGCTTGTTGTTGCTGAAGAGTTCTTGCTCCCAGCTTAGCACTCCCACTGCTTACTCTGGGCTAGCTCTGGTGCTTATCTTGTCATGTTGCTGAGAGAATTTGATTCACTGAAACAGTAAAAGTGAATTCAGCGAAAATTATATCTACTTTCTTTGCCAGGTTAGGAAATTGAATCCACATGTTTTGAGCTCAGACCAGCATCAGAGCTGTCTCAGGGTAAGCAGCACATGTGTGCAGGTAGGGATGGGAAAGGCTTATAGGAGGAGAGCAGAATGGGAAAGGATTCTCCCAGTTACAAGGCACTGATCTCCTAGCTGTTGTACTGTAAAAACTGTACCTCTGTGTGCTTAGCTACAGAAAATAATGACACAAAGTCATGGAGTACAGCATTCTGAGTAAAGAGGCAAACCAAGAACTCTAACCCTTCTTTTAGGAAATGCTGCTTTTGTATTTTAGAGTTTAAATAAAGCTAGCCAGTCTAAACCCTGTCTGCACTTGTTTCTAAGAGAAAATGTGGCACCCTACTATGTAAGGGGTTTCTGAGTGCTTCACTGCTAGGTGTACAATTGCAAAATGATAAACTTTACCTGTCAGTTTAGGAAGAATTCAGGGAGAAGGGGGTAGAAGAAAAAAAAGCTGCTATGATAAACTGGAACCTATACTGTAAGTTATCTTAATTTTGAATTTTCTGTAGGCAGGATGTACCACAACAATATGTTTGAAGCAGGAACCTTGCATCTTTGAATGTGATACAAGATACCGATGCTCCGCAGTGTCAGTGTATCTTCAAGTAACTGTGTAATGAAAGTTAAACTCTCTGATTCAGCTCAGTTTGAGATACAACACTGATTCATCACTATTTTATGAACATAAGCATTTCAAAAGTTAAAATATTCCCTCACCCCCCCAAACGATGCAATTCAAAGTTGCTGTAGTACAGTGCATGTATATTATTGTATTTCAGATCTTGAGAATTAATAACGGGGCATTTCGTTTTGTAGATGCTGTAGATGGGAGGGAAGAAAAGCCTGCTGCTGCTGACTCTAGTGTTAAGCCATCTACTCAAGTCATAGCAGCAAGCATGTCTGCATTTGATCCGCTGAAGAACCAGGATGAAATCAGCAAGAATGTCATGTCAGCATTTGGCTTGACAGATGATCAGGTGTCAGGTAAGAATATGTCTTACAAAAAGGAAAGCAAAACGTGTTTGTAATCTGTGACTCGAACCTTGATTTGTAACAAAGCATTTTATTTTGGATATATTAAGCTGTCTTCAGTATTTGCTATTTCTTTTCAGAATTCCAAAACTTGGTATGTTGAGGTGGTGTAACTATGTTTGCTAACTTTTGCATACAAAATGTTCAAATGTTGCTTTTGTTTTTAGCAGTGTGCTTTAGCTTGGAGTAGAAAATGGCTTACTTATTTTACTAAAAAAATATAAATACTTATTTAAATTTATTGTGTAGACTAATTTAACTGGTATCTGCCAGTGATAGGAAAAGAGTATCCGTTGCTCTGCTTTGGGTTTGATCTTACAGTTCATGTTCTTGGCTTGTGTTTTGTTGTGTGGGTCAGTTGGAATATTTTGTATGAGCCTGCCTTTTCTCTGTTCCATTTCAAAAGTAAATAGTGTTAACTTTTTTACAGTTAACAAAAGGGGTAATATACTTGTCTGAAGTGTATTTAGTCTTGAAGAGCTGCATGACTGCTGGCCCCACCTAGTAGTAGAATGCTAAACATAGAAAAACAGATTATACTAAACTGAATGCAGTCAACTTAAGATAGGGTAACTGAAGTTAAAAAAGCAATGTAGACTATGATTGGGAGTGATGCAAAATATAGTGATTTTTCACAGAATCTGTGAGTCTGGCAAAGTTCAGTGTGGCACTGAAACCTGAAGATAAAACTGCTTTTAGATAACGGGATGTGCTGTGTACTCTCAAGTTTAGAGCAAGTAAATTTTATGTGATGTATGAAGTAATGATGCAAGTGGGTAAAGGAATAGCAGCTGGAGCTTGTTTCTGCAGCATAGCTGACTTGGCAAAAGTGTGTGGTGAAAGGAAAGGATCTGCACTGTGTGATTGCAGCTGTGCAGGATCCAAAGTTGTACCCACAGACAGAGTGTCTGTCTTCAGGTTGAGGTACTGGTCTGTGGATCAGGCCTATTGCATGATCTGTTCCTCCATGGCACATTTTTTGTATTGTCACAACACAGTTATTTCACAAACCAGGTGAAGGTTTGATGGGTTTTGAAAACTTACACTGGATTGTCTCTGAATAATGAAGTGATGAAATAGAGCATTCAGTACAACCAGTGTAAAACTGGACCTTACTGTTGAAGGAGTGTTTTTTTCTTGTTGTAAAGCCTGTGTCACTCCATGCTTTGATCACAGCTTCAGTGTTTATTTGTCTCCATAAATTTTTCTGATTGAGTGGGCTTGACCATGCTTCGAATGTACAAAGAACTTCACAGAGTATTAAGCAGGATATAAAAAAATCCCATTTCTAAGGCTATAATCCCGCAGTTATGGATATAAAGGCAAAACCAGAAGTCGGCAGATTTGATTCCTTTTCTCCCTGATAAGGGTACCATGAAAACACGATTAATGGCTTGTTGGATGCGTATTTATATTGTGTAAATATAATGTTCTTAAAAGTGAACTTGGAGCAATTCTAATGATTGTGCTTAACTTTAGGCATGTATTTTAAACTAGTGCCTCATAGGTGGCATTCATATAGCTAGGAGCCGGGAAGATCCATGTGGATCACAGTAAAACTCTAGTGCATTTGAACAGTTTCACACAGCCTTTCACCTTTGCTCCAGATGAGAAAGAATAGGTACGTAGGTGCATGTGCTGTCCAAACATAGCAAGTCTTCAGTGGACATATGCAAGGTTAAGGCTTGAAGCAGTGGAAGAAGGATGTTATGCAGGGGTTTATCCCACAGATGGGTCAGGTTCCTTGGAAGGATGAAATTTGAGTTGACTAAAGACAGGTTGAAAATTCCCCCCCACGTATCCACAGGAGAGTTTAGCTGTTGCAAATATGTGCCGTTCTAGCTTGGGTGTGACTCTCAGATGGAAATCTATGGAAAACTGAAAAAAAAAATGTTAAAAACTTTGCAAAGGAGTGGTCTTGTGCAAGAGTTTTAATTCAGACTCTGTTAGTTTGAAGTGCTGTATCTTTTGAAGTGTCTTTGCTCCTCTAGGACCACCCAGTGCCCCTGCAGAAGAGAGATCCGGGACACCAGACAGCATCGCTTCCTCCTCTTCTGCAGCCCACCCGCCTGGGGTTCAGGCACAGCAGCCGCCCTACCCTGGCACACAGCCACAGACTGGTCAGGTGGAAGGTAAGGAGCATGTTTTCTGCTGTGTAAAGCATGAATGATGGTGTCTGAATCTGAGGGATCAGCAGTTATAACTTTGTATTAGCAACCCAAAGTCAATACCAAGCTACAAAATCATCTGTTCCAATAGGCAGAAAAGCGTTTTCCTGAAGTGCTGTTCAACCTAGAACCAGCAGGTGGGAGCAATAGCTTTATGTAAAGTTAGGTGATACAAGGTGAAGAGAATTTTCATGGTACTGTTTTCTACTTGAATCTGTGCTCACTTTACTGTAAGTCAAATTCATATAGGCTGCACAATACAGCTGAAGATCGTAGTTGCAGTCATGCTCTGTGTGTTGAATCAAGCTTTTACTCAGCTAACAGTTTGTTGGCTTGTCTTCTGTGAATTAAAAATGTTGTTTACTCTTCATTTCTGTCTAACAAACCAGAGCCACTATTTCATTGCTTCTTTATTATGTACAGCTCTGTGCTAGTCAGGTTAAAGCTTGTGACTATCTCATTGCTTTATGGTTTTTCTGTGTAAACCCTTGAGAGCCTCCGCTGGCTCTCCTTTAAGGCTTAAGGTTTTAACTCTGGTGTGCAGATTCCTTTATACTATGCCCTTTTGCATGTCTTTTTTCCTTCTAAGTATAAGCCTGTTCAGAGGTTTGCTATATTTGGGCATCATTGTTCTACTGATCTTTTTGAAGAGCACTGAGCCTTCAGGTCTGCGTAGTTTTGGGAAGAAACTGTGGAATGATGTTGGTATTTCTACCTCGGTATGAAGTACAACGTAAAGTTGTTTCTGTGCTAGTGTAGAGACAAGTTGCAGCCCTCTGATGCTTTCTGTACTGACGTAATGCTGAGACACTTGAGAGGTATTACTGAGGAGGATCACGGTATCTGCAGTCACTTGGAATGTGTTGGCTGAAGGGCACTGTAACATTCTGACATTGTTGCAGAGCATTTGAACAGTTCTTAGTTGCAGATAATATTTAAGCAGGCATGAATGCTGTTGGTCGCACTAAAGCTTATGAAACACTAATTTTGCTTCTTTCAGCTTTGGGTTTTGTTTTTTGCATTTTATTTATTTATTTTTTTCCCCCCTTGCTTCCATATAAATTATTCAGGTGATATGAAGAAACATCAAGAGACATCTTTGTAACTTAAAGATACAGTTTTTCTGCCAGTAACAAGAAAACTTAATATTAAAAAAATATATGCCTTCAGTTACTGAACTTGCATTTTATGAATTTAGTCTTTTTACTTCCGTACAGTAATGTACGAGGTTTTAAGTGTCGATGTTAAACTAGACAGAAACAAATTAAATGCTCTAAAGCACTACCAGTAGTAAGTTGGAATCCTGACTAGCTGCTAACATCAGGGATGGGAAAAGCTACTTGTTTCAGCAAAGCTCACCATATTTGGGCAAGAAGTTGTCTAGGCTCATGTTTCAGAGTAGATAGATACAATGATTTTCCTGAACTTGCATTGAGGAAAGTAGAGTGCTTTTTTTTTTGTATTTTTATATACTGAACTATGCCATGCCTTTGCTCAAGTCCTTTTTTATTTTTAGGTAAAAGTACAACCGCAATAATTGAGAAGGTTTTGGTCTGCAGCTTATGCAGTTATTATTATTGTCACTGAATACGTTAAGTATTGATTAGATTCACTCTATGAATAAAATAGATTCAGTTCTTGAAGAGATCAAAAGTCATTATTGCACTTTGTTCATCAGCAATACTAGTGGCAGCACTTACGCTGTGCCTTTATGTGTATGGTAAATAGTGGTCTCTTGCCAAAGCTGGGTAATATGTGTGTAATTATCAACCTGAGGTTTGATTTTTTAATTAACTAAGTTGCTTTTATCCGAAGTATTCAAAGACTTTACTTTGAAACAGGGAGTAGCTTTCCATACTTCACTGTCTCATAGCACTGCAGTCCAGTGGTAATTTGAGGATCTGTGCTGTCCCATGAGAACAAGTGCAGGATGGTCTGGTTTTCAACAGAGCATGTTCTTGTTATAAACTAATTTTAAAATACTAGTTCACTTCTGAAAAAAAACCCAAAATACCCCAAGCTGTGCTTCTGCCCCATCTTCCCAGTATTTGCTGAGGAAACTTCAAGGGGAAAAAGAGGCTTATGAAAGGTGGAAGCAAGGACAGGCAGCCTGAGAAGAATACAGGGATGTTGTCTGGGAAGCTAGGGACCAGGTTAGGAAAGCTAAGGCCCAATTAGAATTGAACTTGGCTAGGGATGTTAAAGATAACAGGAGGGGATTCTATAGGTACATTGCAAATAAAAGACAGACTAGGGACAATGTGGGCCCTCTCTGAAGCTACCAGGAGAACTGGCTGCCCTGGA
>JBCJKH010060585.1:0-10149 GCA_039877255.1 Loriculus beryllinus | reverse complement strand
AAGTGTTCAAAAAACATGTAGATGAGGCCATTAGTGATATGGTTTAGTGGTGGTCCTGGCAGTCATGGGGTAATGGTTGGACTTCACAATCTTGAAGCTCTTTACAACCTAGTTGATTTCATGATTTTGCTTTTATGTCAGTTGGTTTATTTCAGCTTGACTTGCTGCGCTGTTTTGGATACCCAGAAAATGCATCCCAATCTGTTTATTTGTGCAGATGAAATTATTTTATGTCTAATAATTCCAGGAGAGATTATTTCAGCTATGAATCATCTCCAGAAGTCTTAAGTGGTTTACTGGGAAACAGAACCAGCGTTCATACCTATTTCATAATGGTAATGATTTTAGATCAGAACAATGAACACAAACATTCCTGAGCTGAAGATGTAATATTCTAGAAATTTTTAAAGCTATTTAGTTGTGGAAGAATTATTCCCACACTTAAACAGTTGAAGAGTTTGGTAGACTTAACTCCATTGAAACCCAATGACTTGGAAGAACGAAGAGAAAAGATTGCTTCTACCAGTTGACTTTCACTTCTATGTTTGATTCAGTCCCTCTTGAGAAATTTTTTCTGGCTTCATCACTAGGTTGTTTTTTTCTTTTATTATTATTAATTTTAGTTCCTTTTTTCAGCAAACAGATCTTCTGAATATAAAAACCAGAGGTCAGCTCTGAACAGGATAACTTACACTAGTAATAAAGAAAGTAGTATTAGACAAGTCATGACCTGACTGATAAAAGTCACAGCACACATTTTCATTGTAACTGTACTTCATATTTGTGGAAAGAATCTGAAATATTACTGAGAAAGTCTTTCTAGTTACTCCTTTAAACACCAATTTGATAATCTTCTGCAGCTGTGCTAGCATTATTGCCACAACTTTGTGCAGTTTATTTTGCTGACATCACATTTCTTATTAAGTACACTCTGATCTTCACAAATCAGATGAGATGCTGAAAGAAATATTTGCAGTCACTCATTTTCTGCTAATGAAGTATTGTGCTGCCTATGAATCACAGTTTCACAAAAGCTTTGTCTGCCAGAGGTTGGATGTGGGTGTGTGAGGTGTTTCTCCAAAATATATGGAAGTTGCATCTTGCATGTAAAGACACACGTTTCGTTATCCTTTCATTTTTGCAGGAAAGGCTTACATAAACTAGGACAGCACCTGATGTTTGGCAGGTTTGCTTTGTAACAATTTAGTAGGAGTAACATTGCCTTGACTTGAAATGTGGGATCCCCCCCACCTGGTAAGAGAATCTTTGTAAATGGAAATGGATGTAAGGGGCACAGCCATGGGCTGCATTGTGCTAGCGTTGGCTGGGGTCGGGCAGATTGATGAATGCAGCAGCCACCCTTGCTTCTTTACTGCAAAAAAGATTAATTCTTAGGTGGGTGCAGTTTGCGCTGGGAGCCAGAGCAGCTTCCCAGAATTTAGAGAAGTTATTTGAGCCAAGCTCAGGAAGATTCAAAAATTGTGCCCTTAGGTTCTGAAGAGCAAGAATCGTTTTGAAATAATTATTCCCAGTGGAGGCTGTAATGAGGTTAGGTTAGACACAATGAGTAATTCTAATTCCTTATTGTCTAATGACACAGTTTAAAAGAGCATGTCAGACTTGAGCCTCACAGATGACTGGGTTAGATCAGTAATCTGCTCTGATAGAAACTATTCTACTCATTCCTCACAGCCATGTCTTTTTGTGACTGACCAAACATAGGCTTGCTAGGTTTCGGTACAGCAATCTG
Organism: Loriculus beryllinus; assembly: GCA_039877255.1. NCBI lineage: Eukaryota > Metazoa > Chordata > Aves > Psittaciformes > Psittacidae > Loriculus > Loriculus beryllinus. The sequence continues at coordinate 8,399 of JBCJKH010060585.1, read as the reverse complement.
ACTATAAACCTTCATTGTTGGTGTATGTATAGAAGAGATGTTTATTTCAGGGCAAGGTAGAATATAGTTTTTAATATAAATATTTTGCTTGGGGGAAGAGGAAGATCTTTTTGAACAGCTGTATCAAAAGCTAGACAGAATAATTGCAGCGTTCTAGCATATTGTCAGTAACGGCCTGGTGGCTGAATAATTTTTTTTCTTACCAACCCTTTGAGATCTTCTTCCTTCAATTTGTCTCTGAAAGGAGATCAATAAAATAGTTTTCTCTTCCAGGAGTAAAGGTGTGTCTGGACTTTACAACGGAGAAAGTAACAATTTGTTCACAGCAGTGATGAAGTTTCCACTCTCAAGTACTGTAATGTAAACATAGGGCTTCCAGACTGGCTTTTCGTCATACAAGGTGCTTTTATCTTCACAAAAATGCAAGCTTTTCTCTTAAGTCACTTGCAAACAAACTAAATAAGATTGGTAAAAGCAGTGACTTTGGGGAGAAATATTTTACTATTTCCAGTCCCAAGATTAAGGTAAATTTTAATCTTTGGAAAAGGGGAGTGGTTAAAACAAGTGTAATTTTCTGTAGATGTTGAATCATAGAATCACAGAATACCAGTTTGTAAGGGACCTCAAAGATCATCTGGTCCAACACTTCTAGACAAAGCATGACATACTAAAGGGCCCAGTACCCTGTCCAGCTGAATCTTAATAGTATCTGACATTGCAGAATCAACCAGTTTTCTGTGGAATTGATTGAATCACTGAAATTGTTCACACTGTGAAAAAATTTCCTCTTGCGTCCAGCTGGAATCTCCTCAGGTGTAACTTGTGCCTATCACCCCTCATCTTTCCCATGTGATTTCTTGTAAAAAGGAAACCTCCGTCTTTTTTGTAGGCACCCTTTAAATACTGAATCATAGCGATGAGGCCTCCCGGTTGTTCTCTTGTCTAGTCTGAACAAACCTAGTTCTCAGTCTTTTTCCGTGTTGAAGCCTTCCCAGTCCTTTGAATTTATGTATTCTTTTACACTGCCCTAAACTTCTGTGAAGTCATTAAAAATTTGAGGTCTCTCAAGCATTGTTCCACTGATGCTCATCACGGACATATGAGAGATATGTTTCTGCTTCTTTCCTCAGCCATACTTGTTTGGTCGTCAATTAAATCTTGGTGCTCACTGCTCTGCAGAGAACGGCTGGCAGACAGGATTAGGAAGACTAAAACTATGTAGAAAAGCTCAGCTGTTAATGGTTCATTCCTCTCCAAAGGAAAGCAATCAAGAAATAGTGAAGGCACCCGGACCACAGTTGCAGCTGCCTAATTAGTAAATTACATAAGTACGATGGCTTGACTTGTATTTACTAAGTTCTTAGGAGATCAGTGTTGTGTCTTAAAATTGAATCCAGCTTTAAGATGAGCAGGCTCATAGTAATTCCTGCTGGAAAACATTATGGGACTGCCTCTGCTGAACTTTAAGGTAGTTAAGGGTTGTAAAGTAAGATTGCTCCTTGAATGGACAGAGAAAATTACTTTCATATTGCCCCAGATATTCAGGTAAGCACTTGTCAGTGAACTCATTCCCCTCCTTTCTGCTCTTAATTAATTTCTATTTGTCAAGTTTCTTGGTGCAGGCAAAATACATCTAGGTCCTGCATACCATAGCTCCATAATAACAGGCCTGGCTTGCAGAAGCTAGCAGAGGAGGTAAGTAATGTGACCTTTACTCTGCTACCTTGGAGGCAAAAAAAGTATCCTTGAGATCTGTAGTTTGCTGCCCAAGGGTGCACATCAGTTATATATTGCAAAGAGTGGCACATCTTCTCCTTGGAAAGGCAGTGTATTCCTTGGCAGACTCCCCAGAGGACTCATCTAGATTTGTATCTGTTTGTCCTCACTGTACTAATCACCTCGGGGTTAAAGCAGATGACTGACATAGCCAACTTAGTGGGGTCAGAGATGGGAAATATTATGGATCTCCTTATTTCTCTCTGTTTGCCTAGGTTTTCTCAGCTTCACAGGGGAGATCACGGCAGCACCGTGATAGCCAAATATTTGCTTGTATGAGTACATATCTTAATTAGCATAGCTCTTTGAAAAACTGTCTGTGGCAAGAGGAATCCTTCATGCTCTAAAAAGCCAGGAATTATTTCCTCCAGCATTTAATCACCTCTTAGGATGAAGCCACTAATTTCTCCTCCTCCCCCTTTAATACACACATTATGTAAATAATCCTAACAATAAACTGTCTGTAATATTGCTTAATTAAAATGGTTTCAATATTCTGAATAAATAAGATCAAGTTCAGATTGTGAGTATAGTAAAGTTAAGGGGATATGATCCAAGAAGGAGTTTCAAATCCCTTCGCATCTGTTCCTCTATTTTATTGGACTAATTTTATGTTCTAAATTTAATTATTCTTACGAATCCCTTTCCTCTGATGTTTTACCCTTTCTCCCCCCCATGCCTTTCATCATCTGTCCACTCAAAGAGAGCCTTTGCTGCTCTCTTGCATGGGGAAATAAAAGCCATTTGACAGCCCAGCTGACTGAGTAGGTCTGTGCTGTTCCACTCCATCCCTTGTGGGGCTGCTCAGTGTGGTGGGTTTGGAAAGTTCTGGGCTGGTTGGTCTCTGTTTTCAGATGAATGAAGGCTTTCCAACTGGCATTTGTTGTTACTTTCATCCACATTTTAATTAAAAACTTGGGAATTCAAAGTTCATTGAACTGTAGTAGACTTACTTTTTACTAAAAGATAATTCTCTTCCTCTCTTCCCTGCCTTAAGATAAAACTCAAACCCAACACCACCCAGGGCCTTGCTTATTTATGTTTAGTGAAGGAGAAAGAGTTGTTGAATATTCATCTCCTTTACATGGCTCTTACAAGAATATTTTTTTAACTTTTGGCTACAGAAATGCTAATGTGACTGTAGTTTCCAAGTCATAAGAAAAGGAAAAAAGAAATCATGAAAAGGTCACCAGAAAACCAGAATTCTTATAGGTATATAAGATGCTTGTGTAATAATTGAGATTCCATTTTAATTTTGGTAAATTATAAATTATCAATGGAAGGAATCACTCTCCCTTCAGGTTAGAAGGGGGATCTGGCACATTTCCCACAATCCTAGCAGGTAAAAATAACTGGGCTGCAGGGACAAGTGGTGAGGAACTTCCTGTCCTGTCTTTGGTGTAGTGAGAGTCTTTGCACAAAGATATTTCCTTCCAGACCCAACTTCACACAATGCAACCAGGGCTCTGACCCCCACTAAGCCCTCCTTGCTGCCTCTGAAATGCTGCCACTCCTGCTGGGATGCAGCTGCCTCCCTGCTCCTCCATGGTATCCCTCTTTCTGGGAGCAGTCAGTTGTGCTGGGCCCTGAGTTACCAATGTATGACTGCTTGATCCCTATATTCCCTAAAATTAGTAGCTCCATATTCCCAACCAATTTACCACCACCTTTGACAGAATCAAAAGTCTGTAGCTGTTGCACATACCCTCTCCTTTTCTTAACTATGTATTTTTAAGAACTTCCTGATGTGTATTAGTGGGACTTGAGTGCTTCATCTCTGGAGAAAAATGAAGGTTGAAATGAGCCTGACAGGTTAGAAAGCACTTAGAGAGAGACAGACAGACTAATGTGAGCAGACTAAATGACTAATAAGAAATGGATTATAGCTAGGAATTCACCGTTTTTTCCAGGAACTTTGTCAGGCCATGGTCATTTACATGCTGCCATGTCTGGCAGTACACAGTGAAAGATGAAGGTATCTTTTTGTATCTCTTTGGGTACATTTTTTCACCTTTTAATTTACTCTTTCACTCTTGTGTTGTGGATTCTTGATTGCACCCAATCTCTTGTGGAACAATCTGTTTAGTCATGGCTTTTCCTCCTTCCCTTGTAGGAGTGCGAAGAGGATGCAGGAGGTATGCAGGGTCAGCTCCCACATGTTGAGGGACATGAGCTATGGTTGTTATTTCATGGTGATGTCTCTTTAAGTCTGCTTCCTGAAACTGGAAATACTTTTTCCTGTTTAAGGCATAGTAGCCATAATGCCTGCTCTTCCAATTTTTTTTCTTTTACTTTTTATGCTTATCTCTTTCCCTGCAGTAAAATAAACGATAACTTAATGTGAAGGAGCTCGTACTTGATTTATTCATGCTTGTATAAACAACATGTATTTCTTCACATACAGGTAAATGGATTATAAAGACAAAACTTTGCAATAAGATTTTGAGAAATGAGGGAGTTCACTAGTAACTCATTTATCTTGACAGGAGATGAATAGAGGTAATTTAGTCTCATAAAACTAAAATTGGCTCATGTCTTACATGGGGGTGGGAGGAAGAATTGTATTTAGTGGCTGGAAAGCAGAGCAGTGTTGACAATTGACAGCTGTGTAGGGGGTTTGACTGCCTGGCTCTGTAATGTTGGGTGAGTCATTTTGTATGCCTAGTGTACATGCTACCTTCTCTAAATACAGATCTAATTCTTGGCAGTTTGTAGAGGGTTTTGTTCTCTCTATGTGAAGCATCAGAAAACAGGACTCCAGTGCAGTGCTGCTGTATTGCTAAGTTTGAATAACAGTTTTTTCTCCACTCTTTCCTTCTTCTGTGGCCGATATATTTGCTCCATAAATGTGTTTCAGCCTTCATATCTTTCCTAGGGACAGAAAGAGTGGAATGTAATCTTGAAAGAAAAGCAAATATCCTTTGGTTTTAAAGATATATAATAATAAGATAAAAAGATTAGGACCTGAGGGACTAGGCATTATGACACTCAGATGAAGTAGATGATCTTCTAAAGTACCTATCTCCTTTGGACAAATAAGCTGGGCTGAAGGCACAAATGAAGTGTGCCTGGGAAGTTTTTCCAAGGACCTGCCTATTAAAAGCACAATGCAAAAGGAAACTGAGTTAAACTATGCAAGAAAACATTCCACTTGTTACGAGAGAAAATGTTGTGCAAGTCTCAAAGTTAAACGATGGTCAGGGCTGCTCTGTGGTGTGGGCTGAATAGTGGCTCATTTGTGATGTCTAGAGATGGCCTGAAATGAGAGAGAGAACTGGCAAGGACAGCTGAATGCTAAAAAATGCATGCAAAGACCTAAAGATTTTTGCATAAATTCATTTTGGCACAATTCCCCTCCCCCACCCCCCTTAGTGAAGGAGGACAGCTGTTTTTGGTTTGGTGTGTGTTCTATTCTTGAAGGTGGGGCAGGGAAAGAGGAAGAGGTTTGAGGGTAGACTGGATTGGCTCCAACATGGCTTATGGCTTTCAAAGATTCAGGAGTGTGCTTTGTAAAAATCTTTGGGACCATGAAAAATTTACTGGTCCACAGTGTGGGTAATGTTTGTGTACTGGTCTGAATGGATTAAAACCCCTAAAAATGCCTACTTTCTGCCTAATGAAGTTACTTTCAGCATGTTTTGGGCTCTTAAGAAAGCTAAACAATGAGGTTGGCTTATTTCTGCTGGCATTTTGGTTCCTAAGAAGTCCTTGCTATCTTGTTGAAGCTGGAGTATTATATATAAAATGGAGTTGCTAAACCTTGCATTACCAGTAATTAATATAATGATCATGTTTCTATTTTCATTTTTGTGGGCTTTCTGCTTCCTCTGAGTGGTGATGATCTGCAGGCTGCCCTTTCTTAATGAATTATTTACATATTATTGCTGGTAACTGATGACTTGTGCCTTTTTAAAACAGTCCCCTGAATTACTCTGAAGATGCTGCTGTGGCCATACTACCATACACGCTGCTTCTGTGCTTTTAATCAGCTCATCATGCTTCAGATTTGTGAATAATGTTGTTTACAAGAGTTTGGGCCTTTTCACTAAACACTGCAAACAGCTTTGGCCTGGGACTTGCTGAAGTCTCCAGTGATTGCTTCAGCCTGAGTACTAATCCTCGAGCTTTGCAGCCTAGGATGAGATTTACCACCACGATTTAAAAAATCCCATTCAAATTTAGGAAGCTGTGCAAATGCTTGAGGTTTGGGTAGGCAGGAAAGATCTGTATGAGCTCAGGGAACTCTCCATCTCTCCTAACTTTTAGAAGGTCTGTGTGCGTCTCACAGGAGATTTACTTGAAGAGTCTATAGATACCTACCTCCTGGTGGAAGGGCAAATCCAGTGAGGGGTTCAAGTGGGCTTTGAATTATACAAGGCAAAGCAGAGAGCTGGGTGATCAGTAAAAAAATGCTAGGTGGTGTTCGTGTTGATGAGCAACCAACAACCTGTTATAGGGGAAAAAACTATCAACTTGTAAGTTTTTTTTGTTTCTTTTGTTGTTTTAACACAGAGTAAGACAAAAAGTGGAGGTAACATACACTGCACTTTAATTAGCCAGGAAAGCAAAGCTTTGCAGGAATATTTTCAACTTTTCTTGGTAGCTGGGTCCTTTTGTGCTAACAGCACCTGCTTGTGTCATGATAAAACACAGAACCTGTGAACACACCAGGATAAGGGAGGGAAATTTTGGACTCCTGAGAGAACAAGAGGCCAGTCTGCAGTGCCGGATCACATCAGGGGAATCTTTTCAATGACAGGCCATAATGTTAGGCTTCCAAAGTAGATGTTTCTGCAGATGCAGAGCAGGAGTGCTCTAGCAGCCTTGCTTACTGTGTTTGCTCTGCATGCATCAGCTTTGAAAAAGAGGAGGCATCTCTGAGGCAGCAGCGCTGTTTTCACCATAATTCCATTTGTGGCTTGTGTGAAGATGATTTTTATGAAGTGCCCAGTTTGAGTGTGTGTATGAGACGCACCTATTATCTCTGACTCCTTGTCCTCTTCCATTCTGAAGTATCTTGCCTTTATCACAGTTCACCTTGCCTGGTTTAGTGGCTTCTGCTTGTAAGAATTAAGTTGATGTCTCTTCTCCACATTCCTTTCTACCCAGTGTTTTCAGTAATTCTTTTTTGCCTTATTCTTTTCACCACTGATCTTCCTGTGCCCTCTCTCATTTGAGTAATTATCAAATCGCTTACATTTGTCTTATAGTGTGAAAATTTCAGGAAGAGAAGGTGTCTGTATCACTTGCTGTTCCTTTATGGCATTATTGAGTATAAATGGTGGCTGTTAATAATGCATCTCAAAATGGTCTCTTATTTGACAAGTGTACTTTTATTTTAAACTATAATATTTATGCCATGCTTTAAGTGTTCTGCAGCATATTTTATAAAATTAATGGAGTCTCACAAAATGAGAACTTACTTCTGTGTCTGGCATTTAAATTTTTGCTGCAAAATGGAAAGAGGTTACAGGATTTTGTATGCAAATTATGAAAGATGGCGATTCGGCTTTATATATGCTAGCAGCCAGTTGGGAGAGGGAGAGAAAAAGAGGCTGAGATGTGATACATTATTGCATTTGAAAATGATAGAGAAAAGAAAGCTTCAAATTTTGTTAAGCTATTCATGTTAAGACATGCACACTTTAACTAAAGTAGCCAAACATTAGCTGAATGAAAGGCACTGATATATTTCCACTAGGTATAACATAGCTCTGATAAGAAAATGGATAGATTGCTCAGCAAGAATAAATCTAGACAGTGTGTTTATAGTTTAAAATAACCATATTTGAAAAATAGATCATTCACAGGATATTAAAAAAGAAAGAAGAGACATAGATGTGTTTTCCTTGAGTGTTCCTTAGGCTGTATCTACTCTATAAATACCCATCTAAAGTTCTATGAAATTGTTTTTTTGAGTGGAAAAATTGACTTTGTTAAAATAAACAGGAGTTTTGCCATTGACTTGAATGGAGCTGGGTTTTTTATGTGTAAGTTACTTTTAGAAAGAAAAATGCTCATCAGTGCAAGAAGCTTTCCCCAGTTAGTCCTTGTTGGAGATAGTATGAGTATAAAGATAGAAGATTTAGTACCCCGAACAAGTTGTGACTGTAAACAGCCAATTAGTTCTGTAGTCAGAAAATGTTCATACTCTTCAGTGTGAGGCTGTTTCCTCCCCCTTTTTGCCTCAGAACAGAAAGAAATAAGAATTGGATACTGAGATCTATGTTACAGTCTTATCAAATCCTATGGCAGAAGTAGATGGTTAAACAAAACTGCTTATATCTGGAAATATATCTTAGTAGAAAATGCTGATAGAGTTTACATATACTCTTTTTTGTATTGAGAAAAGTTCAGGTTTTGGATTAAAGATGTGGGCAATAGATTTTACTGGACGAATGTATTCAATTTTGGATCTAAAAAAATAAAATCAACAAAGAATTCTTCATTAGTTACTTTGGTCAGAGATAAGCATGAGACAAAAACAGGAAATTGAAAAATAAGATTGTTTTTCTCTCTAGCCTCAATTTCCTGAAATTTAATGTAGTTTTTTAGGGCTTCAGGTGTGGATGCAACTCCAGCTGGCTTCACTTGTAAACTTTTCTCTAATGCTCTCAGGGTGG